>PVJC01002091.1:0-83283 GCA_004026665.1 Murina feae | reverse complement strand
CAAGAGTAAATTCTTTTCAATTATTAACTGCATATCTGTAATTTGGGTCCTTGTAGTAAAAAAAAAATCTGAAGTAAAGTAAAAGCCATCATAACATTCACTAAGTAACTAACCACTGAAATATCTTCCCTTGCTATCTCTGCCCCTCAGATAATGAAAATAGCTCAAATCATATGCATTCCAAATGTTGACTGGTTAGTCTCAGACTAACAATTAAAGAGGACACAAACAATATCAAGGATAAGACAGGCACTTCAAATAAATATTATTTGAATGTCAAAGGATTTTTAACTGAGATCTTTCAGAAAACTGATAAAGCTCAGAAATAGTTTTGTATAAACAACTGTCCTTAAGATAATGCTGTGAATTTAGATGTGAGTGGAAGCTTTTTATATTGCACTATCATGTACTTTGGAGGGGTGAAGCTCCTAACCTTTCACTCCCAGCAATGTTTGATTTCTTTTCTCCAAGATATATCACAATGTTGCAATTATAATCTAAATTTTGTTTAAAATGAGAAATATATTTTCATGATTTTTAGGTTTAAAAAAAAAGATTTAAGTCCCAGGGAAGTCTTCTCACTATTAATCATTGCATTTTGGCATCAGTTTTAAGAGAGCTTTTTCCAACTCTAGCTATGCTAATACTACCTCCTATATATTGTTAAGTTAATAGAGTAGATTGCCAAAGTGTTCCCTCCTGTTTGAATAAAAATTTAAAATTGCACACATATACACAGGGGTGGGCAGAAATAGATTTACAGTTATAATACAAATAAATAACCCTATTTAACAAAAGGTTATTATGCAAATCAACCGAATGGGGGAACAACCGGTCCTTATGATGCACACTGACCACCAGGGGGCAGATGCTCAATGCAGGAGCTGCCCCCTGATGGTCAGTGTGCTCAAACAGGGGGAGTTCTGCTCAGCCACGAGCACAGTGGTGGTGGCTTCTCCTGCCTACTTGGCAGCACTAAGAATGTCAGACTGTGGCTTAGGCCTGTTCCCTGAGCATAAGCCGGCAGTCAGACATCCCCTGAGGGGTCTTGGACTGCAAGAGGGCACAGGCTCAGCTGAGGGACCCCCGTCCCCCAAATGCATGAATGTCTTGCATCAGCCTCTAGTATAATAAATGACATACAAAAATAAACTTTCATTTTTTCAAAACTGTAAATCTAATTTTGCTCACCCTTTGTGTGTATGCCTGTCTATACTAAGAACATTCCTGGTAAGATACATAAGAAACTTACGTGATAGTATGTACCTCTGGGGCAAGAAAGATGTGGAACTGAAGGACAGAGAAAGAGACATTTACATTTTACTATTATATTTTGGTACAATTTAAAAAATCTTTTAGTGTGAGCATACATTAACTTTATAATATTTAAAATCTAAACAAGAATTAATTGAAAACAATCAAAATGAAAGGAACAATTCTATCAACAGTTTTCAATCATGATTGAAGATATTATTATTGAATAAGAATTCATGCAGGGTGAATACAAAAGCAAATATTTTACAAAAACAATTCTGTAGTTTTTTTAAAAAAATATGTTTTTTTGATTTCAGAGAGGATGGGGAGGGAGAGAGAGATAGAAATATCAATGATGAGAGAGTCATTGATGGACTGCCTCCTGTATGCTCCCTACTGGGGATCTAGCCCAAAACCCAGGCCTGTGCCCTGACTGGGAATTGAACGGTGACCTCCTGGCTCATGGGTAGACTTTCAATCCCTGAACCACACTGTCCCGGCACTATTCTGTAGTTTTGATAAAAATTATCCTAATTATGCGGATGGGGCCAACCATCTGGACAAAAGTGTTCCATAATCACAGCTCAATTTATAAGAGAATCTATACCCCTATAACTTTTCTATAGTCTTTTATCTCCTGCATCTCATAAATCAGTCATCTAAAACTTCGCAGAGTGAAAGCGCCTGAGGTAAAGTAGGGTTTCAATTCATTTTATCTATTTCTAGTCCCTTCTCTCCTCTTCCAGTTTCCCCTCAGGAAGGAGATGGGGAGGAAGGGTAAACTGGCATTCACTGAAATTATTCAATAGACATTTCTTGAGCATCTACTATGCTGCAGATACCAGGGATACAAAGATAAATTAGTTATTATGCATAACCTCAAGGAAATCATTTCAGCATAATGGTTCATTTGTCAAATCAAGAATAATAAGACCTGTAGAAATGAAAAGTTCTCCTCATAGAGTATGCAAATATTAATCCTGCACTGACCACTATTCTCCTTTGTACCTGTGAAAATTATTACGTTAATAGTCTTAGCTTTTATGTTTTTCATTATACAGACAGCCAAACATTCAGGTAAATGCGATCATCTACATCTATTCAGGATTAATAAGTATCATTCAATTTTCAAGGTTTCTTTTTTTTCTTTCCAGTAATACCATATTAAATTTGTAGTGACTGTAAAGATAGTATTTTAAAAGTTTATTTTTAGGACTTTGAATGGTTTTGCGTGAACAAATGATGAAGTGTGTTTTCAAGGGAGATGAGCTAAAATCAAATGTTATCCATTTGAAAAAACACTTTCATTTGTAATTTACCACTGGGTGTTCATTAAATAGTGAGCTGTTGTGGACCTGCACAGTTCAGAAAAAAATGAGTATCAGTGAAATGTAGCATGCACAAGCGTTGCATGGTCCTTACATTGTAATTACTACCATTTCAATTATTTACACAGTAAACTGTATAATATAACAATACTATTACCAGATAAATACAGACCTCAGCTCCCTGATGTGCTACTTCCTCCTCCAGATCATATTCACAATTAACCAGAAGTTGGAATTCCGAGGTCTCGTTGAGAAATATTTCACTTGCTTTTGAATTGTACCAGCTCCTTCTGAGGCTCCCTACTGTACGGTTCATCTGATGAAACATTTATTCGAGCAAACAAAATACATATGTACAAATAAATACAAACGTCAGGGGCTGACACACAAATGCAAACACATGTCTTTCCCCATGCCCACCATTTGACAGCATGACAGGCAAAAGAGTCTTCTGAGTGGAAACTCAGCACAAAGCCCGGAATGGATGGCCAGACGCACGTGTTGTAATCAATTTAATGTCTTTGGTAAATACACTTTTCTCAAAAAGTGTGACTCTTGGATGACTCACAGTGGCAGGCTAGGTAACAAAGGAATGGATGCCTGGAGGGGCAGGACAGCAGCTGAAAGCTGACCCCGGCCACGTGATTGTGGAAGAATGAAGGGCAAGTTTCTGACTCTCGCTGCACCTGGGTGCCTGGAAACCAATCACGGCCCAGTCACTTTGTCGGGCCATTACCGGAGCCTTGAACTCTATCTTTGTCGAAATGAAATCAAAAGGAAAATAATTTTTCATCTGAAGAATCATCCTAAGATCCCCAAATGGAAAGCAAGGGGAGCCGTAACCTCTTAAACTCCAGCTTGGCGGCTCTGACGCAGGGCATTAAGATGAGAAGGTTATTTATGGCAGAAAAAGGGAGAGAGAGACAAATTCTGAAGTGAGAAGGGGAAGGACAAAGAGAGGATCGGAGGCCAGCTTGCATCATCCCCTGTGCCGTGCACACGTGAAAGGAAACAATTTTAATCAGGAATCAGGTGCCACAAATACTCAAAGGCCAAACCTTCGCTTCTAACTCAGTCACCCAGATCACTCAGGCAGAGTGTACATTTCCTCCCCAAACAAGGGATGATTGCCTTGGAATTCCCCTCTGCTTTGCCTGCAGGAACCCGCGCGGCTGCAGGGCGTTTCTCTAGGAATAGCTGAAGGCTTCCCTCTGCTCACCCTGCCCTGGGCCCCTCATCGCCAGCCAGCTGTCCCTCTACAGAATGGGACCATGGTGCTCTCTGTGGGCTTGAGATGGTAAGGGCTTGACTTCCTGCCTGCCTGCCTGGAATTTGAGATTCACTTTGCAGACCAATTCTGCCCCCCCACCCTCACCCTCTATTTTATTTTGCTTCCCTTAGATTTGAAGCAGAGAGTAAGTACATAAGGAGAAAGTTCTCTTTTTTTTCCTTTTTTCTTTTACGGCACTGTTCTTCCTGGATCCCACAGGAAGGGGGTAGCAGGTGAGCCTTGACGGGATTACTTGGAGTTTCCAGGGCTTCCCCTGGAATGGACGCCCTCCCTGGCACAGCCGCAGCCTGGTAGACTTGGTGCCTGTGCCCCAGCCTGGTGTTGGCAATTCTCAGCCAGGCCAGCCCTTTCTGCTCAACAGAGATCTTTAGGCCCCAAGTGCAGGAGCCTGGGCTGCTTCGGAGGCAAATGATGGCCGTGGTCATTTTGGAGGGTATCAGTTTCCCCTGGGAAGGGGCTCAGGTGGCACCATAGCACCCATGGATATTTATGCGGGAGCTGAGGAAGCCCTTTCCTGTGTGGGGGAGAAAGGCTCCCTGAAAGCTGCGCCTCGGTAACTGAGTCACCCCAGTCACCTCGGTAACTGGGAGGAAGGCAGGGCAAGGGTGGACAGAGAGGGGCAGAGGGAGGGGAGGCAGCTTGTCCCAGCCAGCCTGGCTCTCCCAGGAGGGGGGCAGTGACACCCACTCCCTGAGACTCCGCCTTGTGGAAGTTGGAGCCAGAAGAGGGTCCTCTGTTACTGGGGCAAGTGGATCTGGGCGTGGAAGAGCACACTCACAGACCCTTGTCTATTCCTGCTGCCCGGCTTCAAACTTGCTTAGCTTTAATGACATCTTTTCTTGTAACCCAGGGCCTTTGAAAAACCTACAGGTGGAACCCTGGCCGCCATCGCCCGAGGCTCCCCCTGCAGTGAGAGCAACGTCTCCTCTGCACCCCTTACTTGGCAAGGAAGGAGTGTCCCGGAACCCAGGTAGGACGCGGCTTTCTGGACTCTCACTGCACATCCATGTGGTATCCGATGACTCCCATTCCTCCAGAGGATGGGGTGGTAGGAAAACTGTGGGGCTGAGGAGCTAGAACTCCTGGGTCCTAACTCAGCTGCCTGGGACCTCGGGACCACCCCCTTCCCCAACCAAGTGGTTCCCCAACTTTTTAAAAAAGAAAAGTATGGACTCCTTCTTCCAAAGGCAATTGTATAAGGAACTTTAATATATAAAACAGATCAAAGCCGAGTTGCCCCAGTGGAAGGGGTTGGGGAACACAGAGCCCTGAGCCCTCTCTCTCCTTGGGGGCGAGAGAGGTAGCCCATAGGTGCATTTGGGAGACCAGGGACTCTTCAGAACAATTTAAAAGTGATGGAACGAATGGGATGATCTCTAAGATAACTTTCAACTTCCCCAATCTCATGATTTATAATGCCTCACTTCTGAAGTGCTTGTATCGGCACCTGGCATACTTGGGAGTCGAAGGAGAATGAGGAGGAGGGAGGGAGAAAGCCACCTTTGTAAGCTTGGTCTCCAGGGCAGGAGTCCCAGGCTGGAAGGAGGCCTCCGTGTCTCAGCAGAGCTCAGCGTGGTGTGTCACTGTTTGTTCTGGCCTTTGCGTCTGTGTGCAGCCACAGTAAGTGAATGTGCTTCATTTCCTCAGCAACAGGACCGCATCTCCCATGTCCCCTCCCCTGGTGAGCAACCAGAGGAGTGAGTGGGGTGTCATGTGTTGCCAGGGACAGGCTGACAGTAGGACCAAATTAGGAAAAGGACTGGCTGAGAATTCCTGGCCAAACTGCATCCCCGACGCTCAGCCAGCAGAATCCGTGGACGTGTGTGTAATCCTGTATAGACTAAGATGATGTGTGCTCTGCCAGCAATGCAGGAAGAAGGATAATCAGGCGGGACATGGTTCTGTAATAAGTGTAAAACTAAACATCATCAACAGGCTGCAATACAAAACCAGGGGCTGGAAGTGGTTAGACTGGTGATTACAGAAAGGGCATCAGTATAGGATGTCATTTCTCAGAGAGATCCAAGAAAACGTCTAGCGTTCATTTGTATAAACAAAGCCATAGCGCACACACTGGAGTTATTTCTATTTCAAACATATAGTCACACCACCTTTATTTAGAACATGGGCGAGTGGCTTGGAATGGTATATAAATCTGGGACATGACTCAGTATTGTATGTTACTCCTCAAAAGAGCGAAATGCCGGGCCCATTCTAAACAAATGCAGGGCTATCCAGCTCCAGAGCATTGTTAATCTTTTCATTAAGAGGCACAGTCATTACGTTCCAAATCCTCCTTCCAAAGATCAGATCCAGATTTTCCAGCAAATGAAACAATGGAGTCATTTCTACAAAACCCAGAAGAGAGACAGACGCTAGACAAATATTGGAGACCAGACCATTACAGTCATGGAGACCAACAGATTTGAGTGGGGACACACACACACACACACACCACAGAGAGACACAGATACACAAATGCATATAGAATGCACCCTCTACAAAGGAAAATATTAGAAGCAGAGGGATATACTAGTCTACGAATAAAGGAAAGCATGAATAGCCAATCACTCCTGCTGCGGCTGCTGCGACACAGTAGAGCTTTGTGTGTGTGTGTGTGTGTGTGTGTTTCCTTCCCGTTACTGGCATTGGTTTAAGAACCACAGTCGTGGCTTGTGACTGTGCCTCAGCATGCCAATCTAGGGTGTTGCTGTTTAGAGTAGTTAGCCTATTGGGAACAAAAGGTATTTGATCGCTCGTCTCCTGAAGCCCAGGCTACCTCAGTGTAACTTGGGCTTGGCTTTGTGATGAGAAACATGCTGAACAGTTGGAAACCTCAGCAGAGCTTCCAGTACATGGGTGCCAGCTCATTGTTGGTGACCACACGTTCCCTCCAGTAAAAGTCTTCCAGACAAGAATGAGCCTACATTTCCAGATGCATGTTCCCTTTGGATGAGTTTCCTGAGGGTATAAGGTGGGAGGAAGAATATGAAGGGGAGACCTGTGATAGAAAAACTCATGGCTTGCTCTTTTTCTGCATTTCCTTGCTGAATATGTGAACCCATGAACAGTGGGAAGAGAAATGTCTACTCACAGAGACGTGTGAGGTGGCCAGAATAGAGGGATGGCACAGTGTCAATGTATACTCTTTGTTTTGTTTCTATTTTTTTAAATTTAATTTTATTGTTTAAAGTATTACAGATAGTAGTACATATGTCTCCTCCCCGCTCCCCCATTGAATGTATACTCTTTGGCACCAGCAAATACATGTTGATGAAGTTCTAGGCACTGGGTATAAAAATCCCCTGGCTTTTTTGAACTGTGTTGGGCCTTTTGCACATGTGCTGATGAAAACTGTATTGTACCAGAACCCCTCAGCAGGGCCTATGCCTTTGGGCCACAGTCTATGAGTGGAAGGAATATGGAATTAAAGGGGGAAATTCACTTCACTGGTGACATCTGAGAAAACAGAATGAACATGAATACAGTGTTTCATCGATATAGCACCTATCTCAAGAGAACAAGTGGACTTTGTAGACTATTCATCATCAATCACTATGTCATGTATCATACTTTCCTTGGGACACAAGGGCTTCCGGTGATATAAGTAGGAAAAGGTGAGTTGTCCTGGCTTCAAGTGGTAAATGGTATAGTAGTGTTATAATGCTAAGTTCCCATAAGCATCATCAAATCAACATTCTCTCCAAGGAAAGACACAGTGCTTCCTATGCAGATGCAGCTTCAAAATAACTTCCCCAAACACCTTTCTCTCCAATCAGCTTTCTGCTTCTTTCTATATAGTCTGGCACCAAAACAGATCTTGCTCTTATTGGGCAGAAATACTTTCTCATCCAGCTGAGGTGGAAAAGAGATGGATTTTTGTTGTTATTATTGTACAAGTGAGGGTCATGACAGGTAACAGAAGAATACTCAATTTGGGTAATGTGAGGAAAGTTTAACAGGGGGACTGCCTACAAAAGTGTCTGCAGGTTGTAAGGAAACTTCAAGAAAGAGTGCATCAACAAGTGAACCTAAAAATCAGGTGAATAAAAAAATCTGATGAACAGAATAAACTGGTGAATAGAATCAAATCAGGGGCATAGAAAGGGAGTGGACTGACAATTCTCAGGGGGAAAGGGGTATTGGGGGTGCGGAAAGAGACTGAACAAAAATCGTACACTTATGGATGAGGACAGTGGGGGGGTAAGGGCAGAAGATGGGGTGGGAACTGGGAGGAGGGGAGCTATGGGGGGGGGGAAGAGGAACAACTGTAATAATATGAATAATAAAGATTAAAAAAAAAAAAAAAGAAACAGTGCAGAATCCCAGGGCTGCTAGCAACTGGGTGAACTCCTCTGACCAGGTG
Source organism: Murina feae (assembly GCA_004026665.1). Lineage (NCBI taxonomy): Eukaryota > Metazoa > Chordata > Mammalia > Chiroptera > Vespertilionidae > Murina > Murina feae. The sequence continues at coordinate 75,044 of PVJC01002091.1, read as the reverse complement.
AGGGGAAGGAGTCGCTGCTGGAACCAGAAGGGAAACAATGGTGTGAAAACAGTCGCCTGACAGATAGGCAGAGCTTCAGGGTGGACACAGGCCTCTGGGTGATTCCAAGCGAGTCCCAGGGAAAGGAAGTGGAGAGAATGAATACATGGACCTCACTCTCCTCCCTTTTTCTCACTTCCTGCTGATGCTCCTCGTTGGCGGAACCCAATGGGAAGCCAGTGGAGAGCCTAGACCAATGATGCGGTCCTTATAGGTTGCCCTGCCTATGCTTAGGGCAGGTTGGAGAGTATGGAGAGTACATCTGCTGGGACAAATGCGTGCTCTCCAGCATGGTTGGGTCTGAATTCAAATCCATGCCTATCAATTAGCTCTTCATCTTAGACAGGTTATTTATTTTCTCTTAGTCCTCCCTCTGAGGTGATAATCACTTACATATCACGTCTGCTCCACAGCTCCAGTACCCATTTAAACGCCAAAAAGAGGGAGGAAGATTGCTAATGTTGTGATTCTTTCATAAACAGGAAGTTTTCACACAACATTTACGTGTACCTTACTTACCAAAATGTTTTAACTCAATAATATGAATTTATATTTCATTTTAATTATTAATTATTTCATATTTGTTACTATGACTAAAAATTTTAACAGCTTTATTAAAATACTAGGGGCCTGGTGCACAAACATTTGTGCACTTGGAGGAGGAGGGGGTCCCTCAGCCTGGCCTGTGCCCTCTCGCAGTCTGGGACCCCTCGAGGGATGTCCACTTGCTGGCGTGCCTGGCCAGCCTGGGTGAGGGGCTGATGGCTGTTTGCAGGTTGGCCAAGCCCCCAGTGGGGATCCTCACCTCATGGGGGTGTGGCCAACCTGGGTGAGGGGCTGAGGGCCATTTTCAGGCTGCCCACAGCCCATTCAGGGTTTGGGTCCCTACTGAGGTGCCTGGCCAGCCTGGGTAAGGGGCTGAGGGCCTTTTTCAGGCTGCCCACAGCTCCCATTGACCCAAGGTCCCAGCGAGGCTGGCTGGAATCAGGTTTCTGGGGTTTATTTATCTTCTACTAGGGGTTCGGTGCACAAAAATTTGTGCACTCAGGAGGTCCCTCAGCCCAGCCTGTGCCCTCTTGCAGTCTGGGACCCCTTGGGGGATATACACCTGCTGGCATGCCTGGCCAGCCTGGGTGAGGGGCTGATGGCTGTTTGCAGGCTGGCCAAGCCTCCCAGTGGAGACCCTGACCCCATGGGGGTGTGGCCAGCCTAGGTGAGGGGCTGAGGGCCGTTTGTAGGCTTTTAGGCTGCCCACAGTCCCTTCAGGTTTTGGGTCCTTACTGGGGTACCTGGCCAGCCTGGGTGAGGGGCTGATGGTTGTTTGCAGGCTGGCCACAGTCTCTTCAGGGTTCAGGTCCCTACTGGGGTACCTGGCCAGCCTGGGTGAGGGGCTGATGGTTGTCTTCTGGCTGGCCAAGCCCCCCAGTGGGGTCCCTCACCCTATTGGGGTGTGGCCATCTTGGGTGACGGCCTGAGGGGCGTTTCCAGGCTTTCAGGCTGCCCACAACTCCCATTGACCCAATGTCCCAGCAAGGCTGGCTGGAAGCAGGTTTCTGGGGTTTGTTTATCTTCTATAATTGATACACTGTTCCTTTAAGCCTAGGCCTAGGCAGGTAACGAAGGTAACGGAGTCTCCTGTCTGCTTGGCTTCTATAATTGAGACAATGTTGCCTTAGTATTCGCAGGTAGGACTGCTGTTGGCTTCAACTCTGAGGCTTCTATAATTGAGACAATGTTGCAAATATGTTTTTGCCTGGGGCCGGGAGAAACCCAGCAGCTGGCAAACAGTTTTACTCTGGTTGCAACGGAAGCTGCCTGTTTACTCAGCTCAGTGAGTGCTAGCCTCCATCTTGGCTGGGTTAATTTGCATACAGCTGCTCTGATTGGCCGGTGGGCATTGCTTGTGAGTCCCAAAGGAACGGTCAATTTCAATATTACGCTTTTATTAGATAAGGTAATTGAAACTTTGTTACTTTGAGCTGAGGCCTTGGCAGGTAAGGAAGCCTCCTGTTTGCTTCAGCTCCGTGGCTTCTGTAATTGAAACATTGCTGCTTGAGCAGAGGCCCACCAGCCTAGTCAGGCAGTTGCAACGAAAGCCTCCTGTTTACTCTAGCTCCTTGGCTGCCAGCCTCCATCTTGGCTGGGTTAATTTGCATACAGCCGCTCTGATTGGCTTGGAGGCATGGCCTGGCTGGTGGGCATGGCTCAGGTGTCTTGGAGTGATGATAAATTTGCATATTACTGTTTTATTAGAGTAGATAATTGACATGTAATAAAATATGCAATTTAAGTTTTAACATATGCAGACACCCATGACATCATCACCACATGAAAATAATAAATATCCATAAAAGTTTCCTCATGTCATTGTATTTCCTCCCTCTACCCCTTCCCTATTCCCTCCTTACCACCCATTGATAAGCTTTCTATCACTATATTAGATTGCTTTTATAAGATTTTTATATAAACAGAGTTATATATACTCTTTCAAAACTTTGGTTTCTTTCACTCAGCATAATTTGTAAGTTATGCATGTTGTAGCCTGTGTACATATTTTATTCCTTTATAATGCTGAGTAGTATTCCATTCTATAAATATACCACATTTGTTTATCCACTTATCCATCCATCCAGACTTTGAAGTAAAGCTTTTTACTGTTATGAATAAAGTTACCCTGAACCTTCACATATGCTTTCACATCTCTTGAGTGAGCAGAATGACTGGAACATATGGTTGGTATACGTTAATATTTTAGGAAGCTTGAAAACCATTTTCCAAAATGGTTGCACCATTTTACTAGGCGTACCAGTTAATAATGAGGATTTTTGTAATCAAAGAAAACACATAATTTCAAGAGAAACATTAAAAGTGTTTACACTTTTATTCACAGTAATGTCCATCAATAGCTACGCATTTTCCTCATCTTTCAGGTAATTTGAGGATACCGTCCCAATATAACTTTTCTTGTTTTGAGGCAAACTATACAGGGACCCAATTTTCCACTTCTTCGTATGTTTTGAAGTGCTGCTCAGAAAGCATTCAATCGGAATAAGTGGTCATCTGAGGGAGCAAGGTCTGGTGAATACAGTGGGTGGGTTAATACTTCCAAGGCAAGATCTTTTAACATGTTTTTAACTGGTTTTTAAGTATGTGATGGTGCATTATCATGAAGAAAAATTACTTTGCTGTGTCTCCTGGAACATTCTGATCATTTCATGATCAAAGCCTGGTTCAAATTGATTATTTGTTGATGATAGCGATTAGCATTAATGATTTCACCTGGTTTTAGAAGCTCATAATACATCACACCTTCCTGATCCTACCAAACACAGAGCATTGTCTTCTTTCCAAAGCAATTTGGCCTTGCAGTCCATGTTGGTAGTTGACCTGAATCAACCCATGATTTTGTGTATCTGGGATTCTCAAAATAAATCCACTTGTCATTGCCAATCCCAATTTGATGCAAAAAAAGACTTATTTTTGTGCCATTAAAGCAACATTTTACTGATAACTTTTCGGTTTTCCATTTGTCTTTCGTTCAGTTGATGTGGCACCCATTTTCCTTCCTTTAAAATCTTTCCTACTGCTTGTAAACTATCAGAAATTGTTTGCTGAGCAATGTTTAATCTTTCTGCAAGTTGTTTTTAAGTTTGACATGCATCTTCATCCATTAATTCTTGTAATTGTTAGTCTTCAAACTTTTTCGGTTGACCTGGAAGTTCTTTGTCTTTCACATCAAAATCATCACTTTTAAAGCATTCAAACCAGCGTTCACAAGTATCGTGAGATGGAGCATGTTTCCAGTGGTAGTATGTTACAATTCCAGTTCTTCTACAATGGTGGTTTATAAAAAAAAATTAACATAGACTTACCATATGATCCAGTAATTCCACTCCCGGGCAAATACCCCAAATAATTGAAAGCATGAACTGAAAAATGTGCACACCCATGTTCATAGCATAATTATTTGCAGTAGCCAACAGGTGGAAGCAATCCAAGTGTCTTTTGGTGATCAAATGGATAAAGAAATGTGGTGTGAAAATAATGGAATATTATTCAGCCTTATAAAAGAAGGAAATTCTGACACATGCTACAATATGGATAAATATTTGAGCACATTATGCTAAGTTAAGTAAGCCAGTCACAAAAACACAAATACTGCATTATTCCACTTAGCTGAGGTACATGGAGTAGTCAGATTCTTAGATATGGAAAGTAGATTGGTATTAGCCCGACTCTGGAATGTGGGAGTAATGAGTTGAGGGATATAGAGTTTCAGTTCTGGAGATGGATGGTGGTGATGGTTGCACAACAATGTGAATGTACTAACACTACTGAACTCTACGCTTAAAAAATGGCTAGGATGATAAATTTTATGATATATATAGTACTTTATCACAAAATATAAACAAACAACAAAAGCAACACAAAACAGAATTTTAAAATCAGAGAAAATGGGTAAACATAAGTATAGGAGGAAAACTAAGTGTCACTGGAGCCAAGGACTCCATCACTGATATCAACTGACGGCATTTGGGTTGAGACTTGAGGTTGCTGAACATAGTGTACATACCCAGGAGGGTTAAAGCTGTACCAAGTAAATTAAGAAAAACAACAACAACAACAACAAAGTGTCAATCAGCAAGACTTTATGGGGTATTCTTAAAAAATAACACAAAATAATAATGCCCAAATGTCAATAAAGAACTAGAGTTAACACACACACACACACACATGCACATACACACACACAACCCAAAAAACTCTGAACACTACAACTTTGACTACTGATCTTGCCTAGGTCTGTTTTACCGTTGCCTGCTCTTCCACTGATCTCTTTGTATGTGATATGCACAAATTCTACTCAGTTTCCTCTTCTCACTCTACTATATGTTAGTGACAAAGACCTTGTCCTCACCATACTACCCCTCCCATACTTTCTGTTCCTGGCAGTTCTCCAAATACGACAAATCTAGGCACAGTGGAAAAGGTCACTTAAAAATCTACTAATAGCTTACATACAACCTAAGAATTAATAGGAGAAACCTTGTTCATAGATGAGAGCTATTTAAAAGAGTAACATTTAGACACTGAAAAATCAGATATGCATTCATGAACACAAAATTCACGAAATTTCCAGGAAGATAAAGTGAAAATCAGAAGGGCTAAGTACTAATGGAGAAAATGTGATACTAACTTGACTTCATTCTTTGAACACCTGATATTCAATATTATTCTTCTGAAGTGCTTCATTTGGTTCATCAGTTTGATTCATAATACCAGCCTTAGAAGAATAAAAATTCTCAATGGTCAGATTTGGAAAATGGGGTGGGGAGAATGTGGTCAAATAAAGGTACATGAGGTATTTCTTTGCTTGGCACCTAATGTGTTCTCATTACACAGTTGTTCAATTTATTCCTCCCACTGCGCTTACCCCAATTAAGCTAGTTTACCCCCAGAGTGTGACTAAATTAGAACACTCTTTTTTGGGTGTGGTTTTCTTTCTCTGAATGAACTTCAAATGGAGCAGTAGGTCTGAGTCTAAAGCTGAATCTTTCTGTAACCATGACACCTTGGGACAAAGAGACTTATCACTTAAAGCAGCTACAACATTTGGAAGAGTAAGAATTCACAGTTAATGTTATTTATAGAGTAGTTAACAAGTGGATTGATGATCATATTTTGGGAATCCTGGCTGTGTGTTTAGGATACTGTAATTTAGAAGATACTACAAATAATCAGAGCTTTTCAATCATTCAGGCCTGGCCCCAAATAAAATTGGTAGGCAGCTCACTATCATCAATTAAGCTATAATTAAATGCTTGGCCTTGTACATCTCATACCAGTTAGTCCTACAAATTTCTGTGAGGTGGATTCTGTTATTCTGTCTTTGTAGAAAGCAAAGTAAGTCTCAAGAAAGTAGCGAGCCCAATTAGTGGCAGCCGGTAACTTTAACAAGATCTCTGTGTCTGGTGTTTTTCAGCTTCACGGTGATGCTTCATCTTCCATGTCTGTCTGAGTCTGTGAATTTGTATCTTTTATTTAAAGCTCACATGGTAATTGTGATACTTAGTGGTGTTCGAGAAAGGGAGAGGGTTTTAACATGTTAATCCTGCCAGCAACAAAGTACAATATTTATATTTCAAAGGCAAACACTGGGAATTGGCAATGCTTAACATAAAGGAATTTATAATGATTCGTGAGTTTCACGCACTGGAGAGATATTCCTGGGGGACATGTCCTGCAGCTCTGACAGGCAGTTCTGAGATTATACTAGAGTCAGATTTCTCTACACTATGGCATCTCAAATTCTATTTCTCAATTCACTACCAACTTTCTACACTTCAAATAAATACTGCTTCAAAATGAAGTATTTCCCTGCCTAAAAATTCCCTTCAGTTTTTACCTTATGAAAAGCATTAAAATTGTGGGGGATTAAAAAAAACAACAACTACATTTCTGAATGGCATAGTTTAAATTTTCTGGTAGGAAGCTCTCCTGGTATTTATCCTTCAGACCGTTCAAAAAGTTCAGCAGTTTGTCTAGGAATGTCTTCTAACAAATGTGTAAATTGGAGCCTAGTCTGCCTTGGCAGTTGGAATTCTCTCTCCATCTTTTCTTCAATTGAAGAAAATAATCTTTTACTGTTGTTTTAGATTATTTCCTCCCTCCCATTTTTTTTTTCATTTCCCCCTCATTTTCTTATTTTGCTCTTCCTGAAGCATCTTTTAGATAGATATAGAATCTCTGGCTCTGTTGTACTATCTTTTCTTTTTGGCCAAATGTCATTGAGCTAAAGCATTGTATTGGCTTAATAATAATGATTTGATGTACATATATATTGCAAAATGATTATCACAATAAGTTTAGTTAAGACTTATCACCTCACATAACTACAATTTTTTTTCTTGTGAGGAAAACTTTTAAGATCTCCTCTCAGAAATTTTCAAATATAAAATGCAGGGTTTTAAAATGTCAAATCCAAAAAAATCATTGCCAAGACAATGTTAAGGTGTTAACACCCTATACTTTCCTCTAGGAATTTTGTGTTCCTGCCTTTAATCACTTGTGAGTTGATTTTTGTATATGGTATAAGATAAGGCTATAGTTCCTTTTTTTGCATATGGCTGTCCAGTTATCTCAATATCATTTATTAAAGAAACTATCCTTTCTCATATATAGTGATGGCTCCTTTGTTGTAAATTAATTAATCATTATGTACGTGTTTATTTCTGGGCTTTCTATTTTGTTCACTGACTTATGCCAATACCATGTTTTAAAATATATTTGAAATCAGAAAGTATGAAGCCTGTAGATTAGTTCCTCTTTTTCAAGTTTAATTTAGCTATTTGGGGTCTTTTGTTTTTCCATACAAATTTTAGGGTTGTTTGTTAGGTTTTTGAGAAAAATGCCATTGGAATTTTGATGGGGATTGCACTGGATTTGGAGATCACTTTGGGTAACAGGGACATTTTGGCAATATTAATTCTTCCAGTCCATGAGCATAGAATATTTTCCATTTATTTGTGTCTTCTTCCGTCAATATTTTGCAATTTTCAGTGTAAAAATCTTTCACTTCCTTGGTTAAATTTATTCCTACATATTTTATTCTTTTTGATGCATTTGTAAATAGGATTTTTCTCTTTATTTCATTTTCAAATAGTTCATTGTTAATGTACAGAAATGCAAGTGATTGATTTGTATCCTGCACCTTTACTAAATTTATTAGTTCTAATAGTGTTTCAATGGAGTGTTTGGGGTTTTCTGTTTATAATATGATGTTACTTATAAATGGAGACTATTTTACTTTGTCCTTTCTTATTTGGATGCCTTTTATTTATTTTACTTTCCTAATTATTTTAGCTAGAACTTTTAGTTCTGTGCTGAATAAAAGTGGCAAGAGTGGGCATCCTTGTCTTGTTCTTGACCTTAGAGGAAATGAGTTCAGCGTTTCACTGTTGTGAATGGTGTTAGCAGAAGGCTTGTCATATATGGCCTTTCTTATGTTGAGGTACATTTCCTCTATAGCCACTTAAGAGTTTTGAACATGAATGGATGTTGAATTATGTCAATAGTTGCTTTTTTTCTGAACTACTGAGATGATTATATTACTTTTGCCTTTCATTTTGTTGATGTGGCATATTATATTGATTGATGTGTGAATGTGGAGCCATCCTTGCATTCTTGGAGTAAATCCCACTTGATCATGATACATGTATTGTTAAGTTTGGTTTACTAATGTTTTGTCGAGAATTTCTGCATCGATGTGCATCAAGAATATCGGCTTGTAGTGTTTTTTATGGTGTTCTCTTCTGGGTTTGATATCAGATTACTGCTGCCTTCCAAAATTGTGTTTGGAACTGTTTCCTTCTCTTCCATTTTTTAGAAGAGTTGAGAAAGATTGCTATTAATTTTTTTTTAAATGTTTGATAGAATTCACCAGTGAAATCATCAGATCCTGGACTTCTGTTTGTTAGAAGGTTCTGGTTATTGATTCAATATATTCACTAGTAATTTGTCTGCTTATACTTTATATTTCTTTATGATTCAGTTTTGGTAGCTTGCATGTATCTAGGAATTTGTCCATTTCCTCCATGTGCCCAATTTTTTGGCATATAATTGTTAATAGTAGTTTCCTGTGACCCTTTGTATTTCTGTGGTATCAGTTGTAATGTCTCCTTTTTCATATATAATTTTGTTTATTTAAGTCTTCTTTTTTCTCTTTATAAGGCCACGTAAAAGTTTACCTATTTTTTTCTCTTAAACACACACACAAAACAGCTCATAGTTTCATCGATCTTTTGTACTGTTGTCTTTTTACCCTCCATTTTATTTACTTCAGTTCTGATCTTTGTTATTTCTTTCCTTCTACTAACTTTGAGCTTAGTTTTAAATTCCTTTTCTAGTTCATGGAGGTGTAAAAGTGGATTGTTTATTTGACCTCTTTTCTCTTAAGGTAGGTGTTTATCACTATGAACTACTTTTGCTCCATCCATATGTTTTGATATGTTTACACATTTATTGAATTCAAGATATATTTTTATTTAGATTTCTTCTTTGACCCATTGGTTGTTCAGTAGCAAGTTGTTTAATCTTTACTTCTTTTTTTTTTAGTTTTCCAGTTTTCTTCTTGTAATTGATTTCTAGTTCCATAGCATTGTGGTCAGAAAAGACACCTAATCTTATTTCAGTATTCTTAAATGTGTTGAGACTTGTGGCCTAACATGTACTCTATCTTGGAGAATGTTTCACATGTACTTGAGAAGAATGTGCATTCTGCTATTGTTGGATGGAATGTTCTATAAGCTTCTGTTAGACTCATCGGGTCTCATGTGTTATTTAAGTGAAATGTTTCCTTATTGATTTTAATGCCCAAGTTCTGGAGGTCGTTAATAGTGCTGTCAGAATTTTAAGCCACAGTCTCTCTCTAGAGCCTGTGATGGACAAAATTTCAGAAAACCCTATGAACTTTGCCCTCTGGTGTCACTAATAAAATTGTGATATGTTTCATGGCAAAAGATATTTTAAAGATATGATTAAAGCTTCTTCTAACCAGTTAATCTTAAGCGGAGGATTATCTGAGTGTGACTAATTTAATTACATAAATCCTTTAAAGACAGAAGTGTTTTCTGTCTCATAGCAGAAGTCCCAGAGATTCAGAGTGCGAGGGACTTTGTACACCATTGATGTTTTAAAGACGGAGGTCTCACATGAAGAGTGTGGTGGTCTGGAGTTGCTGACAATGACATCTGTGTGATTGACAGCAAGGAAACAAGGAATCTCAGACCTACAATTACAAGTAGGTAGATTCTGCCAACAGTCTGATGAACTTGGAGGGGAACTCTCCCAGTCTTCCAGCCACCTTGATTCTGGCTTTGTGAGATTCTGAGCAGGCAACCCAGCTGAACAATGCTGGACTTCTGACCTACAGAACAAGGAGCAAATAAATAAATATTGTTTAAGATACCACATTTGAGATCACTTATTATGCACCATATACAACTGATACAGGGCTGGTGTTATTATTTTAAAATATGTGTATATATCTAATCTAATAAAAGAGTAATATTGAAATTGACAGCTTCTACGGGACACCTAAGCCACGCCCACCAGCCAATCAGAGCAGCTGTATGCAAATTAACCCAGCCAAGATGGAGGCCGGCAGTCATGGAGCTAGAGTAAACAGCAGGCTTCCGTTGCACCAGGAGTAAGCTGTCTGCCAGCCGGCTGGGCTTCTCTGTGCTCCAGGCAACATTGTTGCAATTATAGAAGCCTCGGAGCTGAAGTTCAAACATCAGGCTTCAGTTGCACCAGCGATGGAGGAAACTGCCTGCCTAGAGTCTACTAAGGCAACATTCTTTCAATTATAGAAGCCACGGAGCTGAAGCCAACAGGAGGTTTCCTTACCTGCCTAGGCCTCGGCTTAAAGGAACAGTATCAATTATAGAAGATAAATAAACCCCAGAAACCTGCTTCCAGCCAGCCTTGCTGGGATGTTGAGTCAATGAGACCTGTGGGCAGCCTGAAAGCCTGAAAACAGCCCTCAGCCCGTCACCCAGGCTGGCTACACCCCAATGGGGTGAGGGTCCCCACTGGGGGGCTTGGTCAGCCTGCAGACAGCCATCAGCCTCTCACCCAGGCTGGCCAGGTACCCCAGTAGGGACCCAAAGCCTGAAGGGACTGTGGGCAGCCTGAAAACGCCCCTCAGCCTGTCACCCAGGCTGCCCAGGCACCCCAGTAGGGACCCAAAACCTGAAGGGACTGTGGGCAGCCTGAAAATGGCCCTCAGCCTGTAACCCAGGCTGGCCACACCCCAATGGGGTGAGGGTCCACACTAGGGGGCTTGGCTAGCCTGAAAACAGCCATCAGCCCTGCACCCAGGCTGACCAGGCACACCAGCAGGTGGACATCTCCTGAGGGGTCCCAGACTGCGGGAGGGCACAGGCTGGGCTGAGGGACCTCCGGAGTGCACAAATTTTTGTGCACCAGGCCCCTAGTATATATATAGTTGTGTGGTTTGTTGTTGTGGTGGTTTTTTTTTTTTGTAGAGAGAGGAAGAGAGAGGGAGAGTGAGAGAGAAACATCAATTTGCTGAACCCTGCACACCCCCTGCTGGCAACTGAGCTGCAATCTGGGACTCTGCCCTAGCCAGGAATTGAAATGGTGACTTCTTGGTCAACACTCAACCACTGAGCCACACTGGCTTGGCTACTTCTATCGTTCTTTACTTAGGACCTGTGTGTGTGTGTTTTCCCTCTGCCCAGGAAGTTCTTCTACCAACATACTCCCTCCTCCTGGTCAACTCCTCCTCATCCTTCAGAATGGAATTAAAACTACTTTCCTAGGAGAAGCCTTTTTTGATGCCTCGACTATGCCTAGTGCTCCCCCAAGACCCTCTATTTTGATGTCTTAGCTTTTGCACCGTTTGAAAGTATATTGTTGTGATTTCTTTAGACAAGTGTCTCAATTGGTCTCCTTTTTATTTTCAGTCATGGCATTTTGTTCACAACCATCAAAACAAGTTTCTTAGTTTTTGTTTTTCTAGTCAGTCATTTGCTTTCCCCTATATTATAGGTCTTCTCTATTTAGACTGTAGTTTGTTGAGGACAGGCACCAAGTATAGTTGCTCACCATTGCATCCTCAGTGCTTAGCTCAGTGCCAGCCACAGGTGGCATTAGATAAACCATTCTAATCAATGAATGAGTAAAACTGAGTGGGAACTATGCAACCCTCTTTCCTCCCCCTAATATCACACTATGCACTGTTCTCAGCTGTGTTGTGGAGTCAAGTATGGATTAATCTGTGCATTTACTGTTGGCTTTTAATTGTTTTTCTGCTAACTAAAAAAATTCCAAAAAAGGGTGGCTGCAAGTCATTAAAACACTAAGACATCTTAATAGGTTATTGCATGAAATATCTAAATCATGCTCACTTTATTTCAACCATCCAGCTGTTTATAAAACCAGTAGCTTAGCTTAGAAAACAAGGTGTAAATTGTGACCATGAGGGGAAATCTATGGTTGAAAAGGTAAAATATATACCAGGCTAAAAACTAAGAAAACTTGAGTTGAACTTTGGCTGGGCTGAAACTATTATTAACCTCTCAGGGTCTATTTATCAAATTAGAGTTTGAGACTAAATGTGCATGAGGTTTATTTTTTAATCTAATTTTCCAAAGTCATGCACCTATGAACTGCTTAATTTGGCAATGCTATTTTGAAGTTATTATTTCCTAGAGGTTCATTGCATATGATTAAAAAATTCTATAGGACTAATAATTTTTATAGACATACCTCACTCAATAGTAAGAAATGGATGAATTCCAGTAAGGCTGGCATTAAGTTGAGTTTTTATTAAGTTAGTCCACTTATCCTTTTTTTTCTAATATATATCATTAATTGTATTCTTTATTGAATTTATTGGGGTGACATTGGTTAGTAAATTATATAGATTTTAGGCATACATTTCTATAATACATAATTTATATATAGTATTGTGTGTTTACTACTCTAAGTCAAGTCTCCTTCCATCACCATCTACTCCCTTTCTACCCCTTTTCCTCTGGCTGTTCTGCTTTTCCTTATCTCTGTTAGCCAATTATAGAAAGACTCACTGGAAATAGGATCTGCAATAAATTAATGGTAATGCTAAAATATTAATAAATGTTGAGTATGCAAAAATATAAGTAAGAAACAATAAAAATATGCAATAGTATTTTCTAGATAATGTTTATGCTTATAGAATATTCAATTCCTTAAGCTTGATCAAGCTGACCCAGTTTTCCCCCAACAATCTCAAATTACTTTTCCGCATACTACTTTTAAACCAAAGTAATTCTCAACAGTTTCTCATAGCAAACATTTCTCCAGCCTCTTTTGTTCAACTGTATTTAGTAATCTTGACACAATTGTAAAATCAATTTATTCAGCCAAATATTTGACAGACATTTATTAAGGTTCCACTTTTTGCCAAGCAGGAGAAGATACGGGCATATCAGAAGGAACTCAGTCATATTGAGCCCTTGTGTGAAGTATAGTCTGAGACTTGTCGCTGTCTCCCACCAAGCCAATGTCCAACAGTTACCAAGAAATGCATACATTTATAAATATTATATTTCTAGCATTAGCCCTACTTATAAAGTTTCTGATGGTGACATCAGGGATTCTGAGAAAGAAACCCACAATTCCATGGAGTAGGGAAGACAGTCAGAAAGTGGCTTCTGTTAGCCATATACGCCTTGCTTAAGATGCAGACACCACCTGCAACTTGTGCTGCCACAGTCCTGAACGGGCAGGAGTGGTTGGAGAAGGAAAAGAGTGAAGAGAAGGCATGTTCAGAGCCCTGATGCAGTGGGGAGTGAGTCAGATGTGGAGAGTAAACCTGGGAGTGGGAGAAAAGGACGCCCTGCATAAATTCCTGTAGTGTTTCTCCTTTCCTCCCCACTAAGTAAATAGTGCCCCTACATGTGAGCATTTCCATTTTCAATATTTACTGGAAAAAAAATGTTGGGGTCTCTGTCTGCATGTGAATAGAAGTATAAAGTGAATACATACTTTAAGGAGTTACAGACTGTGATCAGACTGCATGCTGTTTTAATTTTCTATGTGCCAACTTGCTCGTGCTTGCTCTTAATTCAATGGTTTTATTTCCCTGTCGTTCCTATCCCTCTACTGAATTTAGAGAAAAGATTAGTTAAGTGAATATATGTTCACTTTTATACTTACTCATCTAAGTAAACGTACATGAAACATGTTACATTTACTGAATCTTTCCTTATCTTTACACCAGACCCCTTTCCTAAACAGTGTGGAATTTTTTTGGGAAAGCATCAATTTATATTTAGCCTGTGAGAATGGATTGTCTCAAGTGTAAATGGTGAAATATGTAACTTTAAGATGTTCAGAATGTTTCAAGGAATTGTTACAAATCAGTGGGGGAACTGGAACTCAAGTGCATAATCCATAGAAAATATTGTGAAATGACTGACTTCTGAACTGGAATAGTCATTGGGGCTTATATTCTATAAGAAGTAAGCCCCCTATCAACATGCACTGTGGCTGACTAAACTAAAAAATGACCCTTGACATTTGTTCTCTCTCTAGAGAATGTATGAATGAAGAATATGTGTGTTAGTTTGAAGTATTCTCAGTCCAGCAGTCTCCTCCATACTAAAATTATAATTGTTCTTTGATATATAACATTGATTTTAATACCACCCTCATTTTTTTCACTTTTAAATGAAAGCGATTCCAAAATAAAAGGAACACATGTATGCTATTAAAATTTTTGAGAGTACAGAAAATAAAAGGCAGAAGGGGGGGGGGGATTCCATGGGCTTTTTAACCTTTAGGTTCAACCTCCAGCTTGTCACATCTGAAATTTCATAAAGGCAGCAGCTGAAGCCAAAGAGGATTGTGATTTGCATTATCTGTGAATCACTTACTGCAAGAAACACTCCCTTCAAGGAATCGAAAATTGCACAGTAGGTCAGACTGCATTCAGTTTTCATTTCCTATTTTGACAACAGGTCGTGGCTGCTCTTTTTTCAATGGCTATTTGCCACGTTGTTCCTGTCCCTCTGTTGATTTTAGAGGAATGGTTCTTTAGCTACTTAAACAAATGCAAAAAAGATGTTTGTAAAGTAAAATGCCATAGTAATATAGGATGTGTGGACAACCTGACTATACATAACACTTATGAGTGGCCTTGGTTGGTGGCTAAGGTTTGATTCACTATCTGACCTACATGCAGAGCTCTGGCAGCTGAGGCGAGAGAGATTCCAAGGCTTCCCAGTATTCCCAGGATTTCAGGTGCACAGGGAGTCTCCACGGAACGCCGGCATGCAGATTTCCCTATATTCGCTTATGCAGTAACTTAGGAGCAAAGCTGCTACGTGAAGCTAAAATTGTTATTCTGATAGCAATCACAGTGCATTTTTTAGATTAGTCTTCTCCTTTGATGTTGGTTTGGTAATAAAACCAAAAATCAGTAATTAACACACCACATTAATAAGTCCCATGGCTAATTTCCCTTCAAATTCAAAGACATACCAAGAAGAAAATGAACTTTGGATTTTGGCACGTCTATACCCTCAAAGTAGCTGAACTACAGATTTTTAAATTGTCTTTTGGAAATAATTGACTCTAAGCTAGAGATTTTGTTGGCTAGATTTTGTCCCAAAGCCATTTTTTAAACGACGGAGTTTGTAACTACTGCAAACAAAGAGTAATAAGGAAAGTGCTGATGACAGTGTAATTTACAAGAGTGGTGCTTGGGGTTTTTTAAAACTACACAGAACTGGAAATTAGGACTCCTGGGTTCTCTCATTTGTCAGCTACATATTCCCTTCTAACCAGGGCGAGTCACTTGGCCATTTTCTGTGTGATGTGGCTCTTCCTGGGGGGTGGAGGGATAGGGACTGAAAGACGGTGTGACTTTAAACGACGGAGACGGAAGGTGCTGCGAAGGTGCAGAGGATCATATAGCCTTTCCTCCTCTCTCTGGTTTTACTTTTCATGAAGATTATTAACGCTTGGCAAAGAGCCCTTACTTGACAATTTATTATCCTGTTCAAATCCAGGTAGGTTAAACGTTTACAGTTTTTATACCAAAAGTCAAGTCTCTTGTGCTTTACTGAAACCCCAGATACAACATGGTGAGAAAAAAAAAAAAAAAGATCATGAATTTCATTTGAAAAGCCTCTTTTTTTCTGGCACGTGCACTCTGCATTATAATGAAATATTCCATTGAAACGTCTGCTCTGGCACTGCGGACGGAGAAAAGGCTTGTGTTTGTGTACTCTGTGAAGTTGAACAACAATTTCCAACATATGTTAGGAGAGGCTGCCCTCTTTGGAGATGGGAAAACGGATAGCTCCAGAGGGAAAAGAAAACCGAGCGCTGAAAAGTTTTTGTTAATCTTTTACTGGTGCAGCAGAACTGGAAACAGAGCAGCTTGTTGGCTGTGGGGAAGGCTGGAGCCCAGGGCCCAGCCCACAGGAAATGAACACTGTCCTCCTCAGTGAGGCTACTTAAGCGGAGAGAAAACATTTACAGTACTGGTAATTACGATGGTTTTCGGCACCTAAATTGTCATAAATCACTTTTATAAAAGCCATCTTCGCACCAGTCAAAATTTGAAAGATGCAAAATATATTCAGCTGGTGGGTAGTTTGAAATGGTGGTACATATGTTTGGAATAAATACATGTTATAATTATGGTTTTTAATACTGGGAGGTTTCTTAGGAGGATTTATGCCCACATACTGATGATAATGGAGTACATTGTGAACATAATAAAGTGGTGATGGGTGGCATTTGTTCCGGCAGTTCTACAAAATACTGCCTCCAAGTCCGAGCGGGAATGTTTCTATGTAAATCCCCATACATCAAGATAAAAATATATTTCTCAATGTATTTCCTGGAACAACCTACCTAGAGAGAAAATACCTGCATTTTCACAACCAATTCGTGGATCTTAAAACATAATTATGTCTTATTGCATTGTTGATCCCAGAGCAGTGTTTGAATTAAAAAGGAGTGCCAATAGAATTGGTAGAAAGTAAAAGAGCTCTATTTTATAGCCAAGAGCATAGTGGAATGAAATCTAGTTTTAATAAAAGACTAGTATCATAATAAGCAGATGAGACTAACTGGTAATTAGAATTTCTATTACATATGTATTACCTAACACCAAAGCCGGTCCTGCCAAGTAGAAAACAGAGACTGGGGGAGATGATAATGAGTTATATATGTTGGCAGGGTCAAGGAGGAATCTGAGTGAATTATTTACATACTTCTGACACTTTTGGACAACTAAATTGTGGGCTGTGAGGACCTTGTTTGAGATCTTTCTCTATAATAATCATTCATTCGATTATTCAATCAATAATTGCTAAGAACCTCTTATAACGCCAGGCACTACTCTAGCTCTGGAGCCAGAAATATGATTAAATTGTCATCTAGCTTTTGAGGAATTTCTGCTTTTGAGAGAACCAAAGCCATAAACAAATAATTTCAATACAACATATGATGTGCACTGATAGAGGTGTGAATATAATTTTTGTCTTAACAAGTATTGCCATTGTAAACACTGTGATAGATAACATATACTAGGGTTTGTTGCTGCTGGGGACTGGTCAGCGATTATAGCAGCCTAGGTAAGGAACTTGTTTAAAACCGAGCATGGTCGACAGATTCAGAGTGGTATTCTATAGCTTTTGACCTTGCTTCACTTCCATAGCATTTAAGAAATGCCATGGACCTCCCGTTACTGCTAGTGCAAGTATTCCATAGGATCCCTTTCCTATATCCTATACTGAAAGTTTGTGCCTTAGACCTGACAATGTGATTAGACGGCAGAGGTAACAGCCTCCTCTAGGAATGCAGGGCCTCATCACAGTAAAACAGGCAGGAATTGGGTATCATATCAGAATTTTGCTCTCGATCTCCCCAGCTACATATCTGTTTCTACCTCCATAGCCCCACCATGTTAGCAAATTCTCTTTTAGAGGTTTCGTTCCATTTTTCATGTCTGCTTAGCCACAAATCATTTACCTTTTTGGAGAGAAGCTTTTGACTGGTAATGTAAGTAAGAAGGGTATAAGAAGGAAGGCAGAAGAAGAGGGTGATGCTCAAAAGGAGCCTGGGCAGGGGCACCAGACTGCAGTTCTGGAAGGACCCCCCCATGGTGGGTGGGTGTAGGTGGACACATACCCTTTTCAGATTGCTAGGTGACAATGATGGCAATACACTCTCTTTCAGGTAGTAGAACGTCTCCCTTGTTTTTAAAGCAAAGTGACGGAGGTATGTTTTGGAGTAGCACATCTTTTCAACAGCCGTTAAAAAATATATTTGAGATTCAGTATGTGCCAAGCATTGTGCTGGGACCTGGAAATTAAATGATGATCAAAACACCATGTGCTCTCATAAAGTTATAATCTGGTGAATAAGGCAGTGACTCAGTGCTTAGAAGGAAAGGAACACAATTCCAGGACGCAGCAGCCAAGAAAATGCAGCATGCCGACCTCTTGTTACGGGTGCATGTTTGATGATGGCCCATCGCTGCGCTCCTGGATCCATTCCCACAGGAGCACCAAGACTGCCCTTCCCAAGAGCTGCTCCCCCAGTGAATGAGCACAGCAAGCTCACTCCTGCAACATATTCAGTGACTTGCTCTCAGAACTCGTGGAAACAGAGTAGAATGGTGGTTGCCAGGGGCTAAGTGTTGGGAGAAATGGGGAGATGTTAGTCAGAGGGTATAAACTACCAGCTATAAGATGAATAAGTTCCAAGGGGGTAACGTGCAGTGTGATGGCTAGAGCTAACCGTGCTGTATTGTATCCTTGACAGCTGCGCTGAGAATAGAGCCTTAATGTTCTCACCATAACAATAACAACAACAACAAAGTTGTAATCGTGTGGGTTGAAGGATGTGTTAACTAATCTTATCGTGTGATAAAACTTAATATGATGTTATATGTCAATTCTTATAAAAGCTGGAGGAGCCTCAGCAACCTGACTGAAACTTTCTCAGGACTTGGCTGAGGTCTGCGCTCTGCCTGCCCAGGCATCCTCATTCTCCCCTCTCATTCACAGGCGTCACACTGAGCACTGTGGTCCGAGGCTCTCCCTGTCTTTCTAGTTCCTTCCCCTTTATCCTTTATAGCCATCTCTCGTACAGCTAATCCTCTGTGTTTGCTTTGCAGAGGACCTGAACTAACAAGTGGTGTCCTGAGTCATCTGACAATACAGCAGGATGATGGGGATCGGAAACTGCTCACTCACAACCTAGCCAAAAAAAAAAAAAAAAAAAAAAGCATCCCAAATGGCGTGTGGGACACAGATAATCCCTAACACATGGTGGTGGCCCGACTGGTAAGGATTTCATTGTGGTGAGCTGAGAAAATGTCCTGGTGAATGGGAGCACCAATGAAGGTGCAATGTGTCCTGCATTTGACAAAAAGTGCGGAGAGAGAGGGGCAATGCCTACAAGGGCAGTGGAGTTGACTAGATGCAGCTAAATTGTTTTGACACCCTGCAGAGGGACAATGAGAGAATGGGGGCTGTTAACAGGGTTAAAGGCTAAGTGTGAGAGGCACAAGTCCTCTTTAGCTGCTTACATAGAGGCCCTTATCTCCTTCAATGGAATAGCTTACATAACTGAGTAGCAGATGTGGGACCTCATAGTCAGACTCCCAGTGCTCTGAGTCATATTTAATGTTTGAGTGCTCAGCCAAGGCAAGTCTGTTCTGCTGAAGTCAGGGCCATGATCTGGGAAACTTGGGCCCGCCAGCATCAGATGGAGACTTCTGGATGAATGGCTCTGAGGATATTGGCTCTGCAGACCTCCATGGACCCTCAGAGATTGAAGAGGTGCTCCAGTATTCCCTAGTAAGATGTTAGAAGACATGACAAGACCTTGTTTATGAAGTGCAACAGGTGTTCTCCTCAGGAGTTGCTCCCACCTTGTCTCATTGTTAGGTCAAAAAGTAGAGTTAGTTCCAGATTAACTAGTTGGGGATGTGTTAGGCCTCCTAAGAGAGGAAGGAGATTAGTCACTGCTTACAGTGAATCTAGTTACTCCATGGCATATACCAGCAGTGGGGAGGGAAGTAGCATGTGATTGGATTTTGAAGTTGTCTGACCAAGGGGCCAGAACTTATGAGTGAATAAGCAAGAATTTATTGACTTTGGGGGACTGGACTTAACATGCTGGCAAGAACACAGGGGATAGGACAAAACCACCGCTGGCATGGCTCTTAGTCACGTAGAGAAAGTGCTGGTCAATGCTGAGTGGAATGGAAATGCCTTAGTTGTCTCAGCACATGATACAGGAGGGAATAAAGAGTCTGGTGGAAACAGTCATGCTAGAATGGATGTGTTATGTCAGGTTAAAACGCTTACTAGAAGATTATATTTAATGAGAACCCAGAGGACACACCAAGGCCAGTAGCAATAAACTGGTGAGAGATGACAAACCCCAGTGTGAGGACTGTAACGCAGGCCCCTGAGATTTTGGAACAAGTCCATGTCTTCTGCAACAGAGAATTATATGCCTCTTGATTAACGGGTCTTGGTAGAGACAAAATAGCTGACCATGGGATACGAACTGACTGTGCACCTAGAGCTGTCCAGTGTCTACCAGAACTACCATGTCATGGAGTCTGATTGGCCCAGCAGCACCAACAGTCTATCTTAAGGTGGAAATAGCACAGCCCAGATAAGCTGCTTGGGCAGGAATCTCAGATCCCCTTGTTACCCACCACAGTCATGCCAGGACCTCTCTCCTACTCACATCTACATTTGCATGGAGAGGGCATGAAGGTATGTCCTGTACACCTGAACGAGAAGCAAAAACCTGAGTTTGGCTTACAGATGAGTACCTTCGCATATGGGTGCAAGCCAGAAATGAGTGATGGCTGGATTACAGCCACATTCAGTGGTGTTCTTAAAAGACAGTGAAGAGGGAAAATCTTCCCAAGGGTGGAGCTGCAGTCAGTTCATTTGTTCATCTAGGAACAGCACATGCTATTCGATGTTCAATCCATGAATAAATCAGAGAATGAACCCATAGCACAGGCAACATTGAACACCGTATGATGATTTCTATTGGCAAGAAAAGGATCAAATTGTCACAGAAGTTGAATATCTAGAACTTCTAGTCTCCAGTAGACAGAAGACTTGAATAAGCAGGAAGGAAATATTTGCCAACCAATTATGGCGATCCCACAAAGACAGGACTCCATCAGAGCTCTCAGAATGTTACTTGACGCAAAGTGCCTTCTTTTAGAATAAAGTACACAATGAGGTCTTTCTCTACTTCAGTGTAAAAAGTAGACCAGGTTGTGGCAAAAATGAGGCTACATTGAAAGCCAGACTAGGAAATGCATTTTGTGTGAATGTACTTTCCTACAACTCAGAGCAAGTATTTAAGGGAACAACTGAAAGAAGATGAGAGAAGGTCTTTTGGCTTAAAAAAAAATTTATCTGCCTAGAAATACTTTGCAAAGTGAGTACAGATGTGCAGAGTCAATGGCACATTTATCTCGACAGCACTCTAAAGGACATTGTTGGTTCCATTTAAAACCAGTTTGCCCTCAGCATTAGTCAGATTCCATCCTCTTCCTTTAAAATTTCTGTAAGTAGAATATTAACAATATGATGCTGTTTTATTTATTTGTAAGGCTATACATATGATAAAAGAAGTGAAGTCTGCCTTTAAATATACTAAACCAAGAAAAAAAAATAGATTCAGACTTACATATGTCACATCATAAATTATAATGCTAATGTTTATTTTTCATGTACTTTACCCACATATTAGAATAAGAAATATGCCATAAATATGTACTAAAGAAAAGTAGCATTATAAAACATTTTTCCTATAATAAAAACTGGTGACATTTCTGGTTGGATTATTGGCATAGATTTTTTTTTTTTAAATCACTGGTTGGACTATTCTTGAGCTCTCAGAGCAAAAGCATTCCATAGGAAGCCAAGAAATATAATTTTCCAGCTGTTGCAAGTAGGCATATTTTGGCATGTTTTAGAACCAGTGAAATGTAAGGAAATGTTAACCAGCTAATGGTTGGAATTCATTTTTATTTTTAATGGCTTGGAGACAAGATTTACAAGCCACTGATTTTTATCTTATTTCACAGTGCCTTTGTCACAAATAAAGCCCATAAATGGGTGTCATAAAATTCCAATGACTCTCTAAGATCCTTGGGTCATGCGCACATGAAAAGGACTCCCAGAGACCTGGACACATCTCCTTGTTTTCCATTTTGCTTGTGATCAAGAAAAGATGACATGTAAGCGTTGCCTTTCATTCTGCATTTCAAATAAAAATCTCATCAAATGAGTAACAGCTGAGTAGCAACCAGTATCAACGGCAAGTCCAAACTGATCATTTTTGCAGAAAACAGCCCAAATTAGATCCACCTGAAAAATGGTCACATCTATTCACAGCCCCAATCCACAGAACCTTTGTCCATTCCATGGCGGCTGACTGCAACACCGCTTAGCAGAGGGTAGAGCAAACCCCACGTGGCAGTTTGGTAAAGCTTCTGGACTTCTCTTCAGAATGTTTTAAATTCTCATCTAAAGCACGTTTTAAGGGAATAATGTGAAATAGGTAATATTGCAAAAATCCAATTACTGAAATATAACTCAAAACATTTAGAACAGTTTTACAAGGTAGTGGTACATGTGCTTCAGTATTAATGCATCAAATAACAGGATCTAGCTGCAAGTCTAGTAACTACCGTAATTTCAAAATAGAGACGAGTGTACATAATAATTTTGAAATATCTGAAGTAGCTATACTGTGTTATAAAAAATCTGTGATTTCTATTAGTGTCCACATCACAGGTACTACATTTTCTAATATTGTTCACATTATTTAAGAAATGCTACTTTCCAGTTAGAGATTAGTGAGAGTAGTAACTTAATAGTCTTTCTGTCCAAATTCACTGATGCCTGAATGCTATCCCTGGTGCAGAAAAGGGACCGAATACTTCAATAAAATAAAAGACTTCATCTTCTCTGTGTCAGGCATTGTGTGGGGTCTTACACAATCATTCACTCACCTCCTCTCACAGCAGTTCTATGAGGTGGGTGATACTGACTCCATGTTGCAAAGGACAACTCGGAGATGCAGAGGGCTTCCTGCCCAATGCCTGGGCTTCAAAGTTGTGACTGATCCCAAGGCTGCCCAGTCCCTTGGTCTTTTTGCTCTAATATCCTTTTCCCCAAAACAAAATCTGTTTCCGATGAATAATCTTAGACGAGAAGCTTTCTCTCCTCTATAGCAGTGACCTGGATCACTCTTTTATTAAAATAACACATGTGTGTGTTTATTTTAAACTAGAGGCCCATTGCACAAAGAGATTCTTCGTGCAATAGGCCTTCCCTTCCCCTGGCTGCTGGCACCGATTTTCCTTTGGCACCCGGGACCCAGGCCTTGGCTCTAGCCAGAGCCTTCACTCCTCACTGCTCGGGCCCCAGAGCCTTTGGTCTTCTCCGCTTTGCGCCTACATATGCAAATTAACCACCATCTTTTTTGGGTTAATTTGCATACTCTCCATGGATTGGCTAGTGAGCATAGTGAAGGGACGGTCGATTTACATATTTGTCTATTATTAGGTAAGATAAGTTCAAAACCCCAGAGGGATACACTAATCATGTATTTATCGATGTTCCAACTAAACCCAGTTCAAGCTCCTTCCTGGACTACCGTGTTATAGTCCCTTCTTCTCCAGTTCTAGTTCCTGCATTATCTACATAGAAGTGAAAGTTGGCACTGACTATTCCCCCAAATGATAAACTTCATTAGGTTACACTGACAAAAAGCTCTTTCATTTAATTCTCCTTTAGTAACCAGCTCTCCATTTGTGCAGTAAGTGGGTAGCTTGGGCCCAATAAGACCTTTGCCTTCCCCAAGTCAGAAAGGAAGCCAACAGCTGCAGCTTGATCCTCCCAGAGTTTCCAACCTCAGTGTTGCCTGAGAGAGACAGTGCTCCTTCTAATAAGAGGTCATCCTGTCTCCCCAGGCTCATTATGAGCTCCTCCTGATCAGAGGCTGCTGGTTCCAAACAGTGCCAAATTATGCGAGGCGGTTTCTCTTTCTATGTACTACTGTCCACCAGGGATGGGACTGAGGCCACTAAAATAATTCTATGTGGGAGTCTAACTCATATTTAAGAGAAATATTTGGATACTCGGTGTGTTTTAACTTCAGGATAGAACTCTTAGCAATTCCCAGAAGAAATGGTTTATGTAACTTACAGGAATCCTAAACATGATAAATGTATCATACACATGTCTTGATGTCAAGGATAGAATTTATCCAATATAAGATCAGACAAGTTTAATAAACCACTTAAGTGTTATAAGGCATGCTTCATACTAGGATGAATTATGTTCCTGTCTGTGGTTCAGTGTATATGTTCTATCGTTTTGAATATTAAATTTAAAAAAATCTTATATAAATAATTTGAAAGGTCTGATTTAAAGCAACAAATGCTAATAAAACAGAATGGAAGGCTGATAGGCCTTCTGTAATTCATGTGGATTGCTCAGGAAAAGTATAATAAGGTAGTATTAAAGATGGAGTCCTAGAATTTCCTTTAATAAGTCTGTTTAAAATCATATTGAGTAGCCTAAATTTTTCAAAGATAAATCCATTAAATTTGCAGAATTTTGAACATCAACAATTATAAAATTTGGTTAGCATCATCTGTTTTAACAACTAATTTCCCTGAAAACTTGTATTTCTAAAAGATTGATCCTTTAGTTGTGCTTTAGCATGCCAGCTCTTAAAGATATTCCTTATACTTATGCTGAGTAGCATTTCTGCTAGAAGTTCAAGTGAGAAAAAATTGTTTAAACCAAACAAATCTGTTTTTTTCACATTATAACAATGGCACAGTAGTGTTACGTTGGTTGAGAACCTGAAGCCCCGCTTCTTATAGAAGAAATGACTTTAGGTAAAGCTTCTTCACGACACTACCTTTAACAACACAGGAGTTAAGAAAGCACCTAATTGGAATTTGAAAATAATATTTTCTTATGAAAATGATTACAAGTTGCCTGGTCATTGTTGCTCATTGGTTGGGAGCATCAAGCCATAAACCAGAAGGTCACGGTTTGATTCTTGGTCAAGTCATGTACCTAGGTTATGGGCTTGATCCCAGTTTGGGGCATGGAGGAAGCAGCTGATCAATGATTCTCTCTCACCATTGATGTTTCTATCTCTCTTCCTTTCCCTCTTCCTTTCTCTCTCTGAAATCAATAAAAACGTATTTTTTTTTAAAGAAAATGATCACAAGCAACTTTGAGAATATTTTTGAGAGACAAGGATTACTTGATGAATTTTAAGTAAATTGATTCAGCTAAGCTCTGGCTGGGTAGCCAGCTGGTTGGACTGCCGAGCGGTACGCCAAGATTGGGTGTTCAATTCCTGGTCAGAGCACATTCAAGAATCAACCGATGAATGCATAAGTAAGTGGAACAACAAATCAATGGTCCTCTTTCTATGTGTCTCTCCCTCCACCCCATGCTTTCTAAAATCAATATATAAAAATAAAATTTTAAATGGTTCGTATTAAAAAATAACAAATCAATTCAGCAATGTCAGTTGGTTGCTCTCTGGTTTCTATCACACGTGACCTGTGGCTAGCACGGGTGTTAGGGCGCAAAGGCCTGTCACTGTCTTCCAGACAGGAAGTCTGCTCTGGGGAACTGCCACCTCAGCATGCCCGGCTTCATCTTGCACCCTGATGTTATGTAAGGCATCACTACCTTTAAAATGCATGAACCAACCCTTATTTGCATTGAATTTTTTATCCTTTGATCCTTCATCATAATGTTGTTTCGCTGTGTCAAAAAGCTTCAAAGCTTTGGCTTGAGCAGTAGCCAAGCTCAAAGCTGACTTAGATCCTGACTTCACAACATCTTAAATCTTTTCCATCTTAGCCTGAAATCTGGCGATTTTATTTGAGTTCATGGACAGCAACCATGACTAAACTACTTTCAGTCATTTTAAGGACCAGGTCTGCAGTTTGGGTCCCGGTTTGAGCTAATGAGACTAATGTTTTAAAGAGACAGAACAGAATGGGCACTTAGAGAAAGGAGCATTGCTCTATAAAGTAATCCCTTCGGGAAGCCATATACTTAGTTCAATAATGATGTTATTTCTCAAAACAATTTTGGAGATTTTCTTTTGGCCTTCAGAGAGAGAGTATGGTTGCAAAGGTAAACACGTATCTGTTTCCTTCTAGCCGAGGAAGTACAAGTCTCAGGCTGCAAAATCAGCTGTGTGGAAAAAAAAAAAAGTAGCTTTTCTTCCTCTAACTAAACTTAATTTCAGTCTTATTCAACTCAGGTTAATTCAGTCAATCATTTATTCAGCCAGTTGAGGTTTTTCTCCCACACTTTTTTTCCTTGGGTTGCCTCCAAGTTCTGAGTCTTTAAGTCAGAGCATGGTGTCCATGAGACAGGAGGGGACTACTGATCCTCATAAATGATCCTTTATTCCTAGTGGCGCTCACTGGTCTCTGGGCAGACTGTGCATCCCTGCTGACATCCTCAAGATGTTCTCCTCTGGGCTCACGTTTCCAGGCCACACTCCTGGCCAGACTGGGAAGCTGCTTGGTAGCTCCCCTGAGCCTGTCCTTTTCTCCCCACAGAAATGTCAGCATGCTCCCTTTCTTTGTTCCTGGGTGTCAGGCAATTGGTGGAGTAGCATCACGCTCATGCTGCTCTAGCATGCTCCCCAGCCCCCAGCTTCGCCTTTTCTGCTGTTGTGCTGGTTAAGGGGCAGGAGGGCAGCAATGAGAGGCTTGCTGTCTCCACCTGGGAAACGAGGCACAGCCTTCCTTTGCTTGGACCCCACCCTACTTGGGCAATTCAGCATTCGTTGGGGATCTGACCAACCTCATACTTGGACCATCACTGCATCATCTTTTCCTAAATTGATTGCTTCAAGCATCAGCTATATGCTCAGAGTTGTTCCAGGCTGTGCCTTTTGGTTCTCCCAAATTTTCCTCTGAAACTATGCTCTGCCGTAAGTTTGAAGTCACCATGTAGTGGTTGGGAGCATGGACTCTAGGGCCAGACTTGCTGGGATTGAATCCTGGCTCTGTTATTGCACGCTGTTTTAGGGCCTGGAACTCTCTCGGTCTCAGTTTCCTCATCTGGGAAAATAGGAATGATGATACTAGTGCTTGCCTCATGGAGTTGTTATGGGGATTGAGGTGTCAGTACATAGTAAACATCATGTATTATTAGTTACATTTGGAAAGTAAATTCATTAACTACAAAAGCTGAGTATTAGCTCTTTTTCCCTGTGGTGCCTGATGCTCTCTGAGTGGGATAGAGGACAGGAACAGGAGGAGACTTTGGAGAGAGGGGCTATGATCGTTAATTTTATGTGTCAATTTGATTGGGCCATGTTGTGCCCTGATATCTGGTTACACGTTTTTGAAGGTATGTTTGTGAGGGAGTTTCTGTGTGAGATTAATCTTGAATCTGTAGACTGAGTACAGCGCATCATCCTCCCCAATGTGGCTGAGCTACATCTAGTCCATTGGAGGCCCGAGTAGAACAAAAAGGTGTAGGAAGGAGAATTCACTCTCTCTTCCTGTCTTTGAGCTGAGACATTGGAATTCTCCTGCCTTTGGACTTGGACTTAAACTGAAATTTATATCATCATCCCTCCTGGTGTTTAGGCTTTGGAACTCAGACTACAGCTACATTGTCTCCTGGGTCCACAACTTGCTAACTGCAGGTCATAGGACTTCTCCACCTCGGTAACTGTTGAGCCAATTCCTTACAATAAATATTTCTGTATAGACAGCTGACCCTTGACCAATGCAGGGGTTAGGGGAACCAATGCCCCACAGTTGAAAATCCACATATAACTTTGACTCCCCCAAAACTGAAGTCCAGTTGTCTCTCAGTATCTGCAGAGAATTGCTTCCAGGACCCTTGTGGATACCGAAATCCACGGATATTCAAGTCCCTTTTATAAAATGGCCAAGGTCAATGCAAACAGCTGGCCCTCCATGGATGCAAAAGCCAGTGATACAGAAGGCTGACTGTAGATTTGTTAAAAAAATAAAAATAAATAAAAATCCCCATATAAATGGACCCACACAGTTCAAACCCATGTTGTTCTAGGGTCAACTGTATTTCTATTGGTTCTGTTTCTCTGAAGAACCCAGACTAATACAGACAGAGAATAAAATTTCAAAATGTTACCCAGCCATGATCACCTCAAAACACTCTCTTTCTCCCATTTCCTTCTTTGCTCAGCTTAGTTTAGCTGGTTCAGACCAGAAGTAGAAATAAACAGAGGAAAGCCTATGATGGGAGTCTGAGATGCCTCCTGCTATTGGTATCTGGACATGACCTGGCAGATTCTTATCCCTGGAAAGTGTGGATATCATGAGTTTATAATGTAGGACACAACAGGCTGTGCCTATTCAGGGTGACCTCTACACCCACCCTGCTGAGAACTGATGGTGTTAGGCATATATAGATTTCTGATTTTTGAATTGTGTTTTTTTACTAGAAGATTTATTTTCAACAGAGACATGAGATAAATGATATGATTTATTTAATATAGACATTTATTATTGCCAATATCAAAATTGCTCGCTTTAGAAGCTTCAGGTTCCGGAGATCCCATTTGTCAAAAAAGATATCTGTTATCATGTATTTTATCTTGCACCTGTGATTTATAGTGAGAACTGAAAAACCAGAATCTTCCATGTGGTGATCCTCTTTCTAACACTGTGCGGTCTTTGGCGTGTTATTTAATCTCTCTTTGACTCAGGTCCCCATTGGTGAAATGAAACTATTAAAAATATTTGCCTTCTATAGAATTGTTGTGAAGATTCGTTTGTAAAAAATTTTCTAACCATGGAAAGAGCTCTATCATTGTGAACTCTTAGAAGGTGTACTGCCCTTGCTTTT
Source organism: Murina feae (assembly GCA_004026665.1). Classification (NCBI taxonomy): domain Eukaryota; kingdom Metazoa; phylum Chordata; class Mammalia; order Chiroptera; family Vespertilionidae; genus Murina; species Murina feae. The sequence continues at coordinate 46,524 of PVJC01002091.1, read as the reverse complement.
ATAGAATGTCCAGTCTTTAACAGATCCTTCATATGTGGTTTGCAGGCCAACAAATTTAGTGTTTTTGCACCATTAATGGTAACATTTAAATTTTTTTGACTTATTGCAAATTCAGGGAATTCCTCTATATTCTATGATTATTTGTGGTGCTATCTAAATATACCCACATGTACACATATACACATTTGTGCATATGTTATCTGTGTGGGTGAATTTCTGGTAATATTTGTAATGTATAATGTGGCTTTGTGTAGGTTAGCAGTTTTAATTATTCATCTTCCATGTGCAGTGCCAGATTTCCCCCCAGATTTAACAAGAGGTTGTTAATCTAAACCATTTTTGCTTTCTGGGTGATAGTGTGTGTGGCGGGGGGGAGTGGTGGACAAGAACACAGAGTCTTTGACTTAGGACAAAATAGCACAGCAACTATTCTGTTCAACCTATAATCATTTCAAAGTAATAGTATTCGTGAAACACTCAAAGACAAGTTTTGCATTTGGATTATCGACTTCTATTCAAAGATGCTGCTAGATTTCAGTGGACAGTGGACAGGAGTATCAATTTTTCTTATTCCACGGAGGTTTTTGAGTATCTAGAGGAAGACAGAAGCGACAAATAGGCCCAATATTTTTTCTTCTAATCCCATTATTAATTGCTTTTATGGTTTACTGTCTCAAAGCATGCCATGTAGCAGGCAGCACCTACTGATCACATCAAATTAAATCAAGAAGAGAGCAGGGCTGCATCCTATTTTATGAGTGATAAACAGTTATAATTGCCCAGTTGATAAACACTGTTGTAATTGCCCACTGGTCACTGGAATGAAAATTGTCAATAAAATGTCAAATAATATTAGCAATATCTTGAATTTAGAAGTAAGGAAATCTGGCTAGAAAAAAATACTTAGCACCCCACTTTCCTGCTGAGGACATTTTTTTTCAAGTCATATAAGAAGGAATTTATAAATTAGAGCACATAAATAAACACATAGAAGAGTGGAAGACATCACCACCTGAGTGATGGGTGTGGAATGGTGAGCACGGGAAAGAGACGGTGTCTTAGAATATGGGTGTTAGGTGGAAGGGAGTGGTAGTCTTTTCCAGATGACCAGTATAGTAAGAATTACTATGTTGAAGATGGGAGTGTGCAGGACTCTAACTCTTGTATGTTTCCAGGAAATGTTAAGAGATAAACTATATGACATCATTTCTTCATCCAACGATGAGCATTGGGAAAGAACATGGAGAGAAAAAGGAATTACATTTAGATTCTTTACCTTCATCATCCTCTGAAAGCTCTTGCTCCTTTCTTCTCTGATTTTCCATTTCCATTGAGGCATGGAAAACTGTGCATGTTATCAGAGGGTCCTGTTCAGCTGCCTCGCCCACGTTCCATACAAGTTAACTTCTATCTTTCCTTCTTTACTAGTTTCCTCCCCGCTTCCTTCATCTGTCTCTCCCTCCTTCTTTTTTTTCTCCCTTCCTTCCTCCCTTCCTGCCTCCCTCCCTCCCTCCCTCCCTCACTTCTGTATTTCCCTCCCTTCCTTATTAGTAACTAGGGGCCCGGTGCACAAAAATTTGTGCACTTGGGGGGTGGGGGTCCCTCAGCCCGGCCTGTGCCCTCTTGCAGTCTGGGACACCTCGGAGGGGATTTCCACCTGCTGGCATGCCTGGCCAGCCTGGGTGAGGGGCTGAGAGCCATTTTCAGGCTGCCCACAGCCCCTTCAGGGTTCGTGCACTGGGGGGTGGGAAGGCTGGTGAGTGCAGGCCTGGACGTTTCCCACCGGAGGGCCCACGATTGCACACGCCTGGTGGGCCCCCACCACTGAGGGGACACACCTGGTGCAGAGTTGGGTGGCAAGCCAGGGGCGGGACGCTGGTGCAGAATCCCTCGGTGGGGCCCTGCTGCTGAGCAAACACACCCGGGGTGGAGCTGGGCAGTGAACTGGCTTCGGATTCTCCACACTGTGCAGCAGACACTCCCGCACGCCCTGTGGAGGCCCCTGGGGGGCGGATGAAGGTAGCGGACCCTGAATGGGTGTTCCTGGACACCCTGCGGAGGCCCCCAGGGCAGAGCCAGGCAGTGGACCGAGGACAGGCGTTCCTGGATGTTCGCAGAGGCCCCCGGGGGGCAAAGCCAGGCAGCAGACCCAGGACGGCTGCTCCTGCACACCCTGCAGAGCCCCGTGCTCCTGCATGCCCTGGGGAGGCCCCCAGGGGGTGGAGCCAGGCAGTGGACCCGGGACAGGTGCTCCTGGATACTCCTCAGAGGCTCCCAGGGGCGGAGCTAGGCAGCTGACCCAGGACAGATGCTCCTGGACGCCCCGAGGAAGCCCCAGGCCAGACCCCCCCTCCCACTGAGCTGACACACCTGGCACAGCTATGCCGGCTTGCTGTGGAGGCTCCCAGTGCAGAGCAGCCCTGCCAGCCTCCATCTTGGCTGGGTTAATTTGCATACAGCCACTCTGATTGGCTGGTGGGCATGGCTGTGAGCAGAGGCTCAGCCAGCCTAGGCAGGCAGTTGCAACAGAAGCCTTTGGTTTGCTCTAGCTCCATGGCTGTTGGCCTCCATCTTGGCTGGGTTAATTTGCATACAGCCACTCTGATTGGCTGGTGGTAACGGTCAATTTGCATGTTTCTCTTTTATTATATTAGATTTGGACAGATAGATGAAAATACTCTGGGATCTGCCAAAACACAACTAAAATGTTACTCGCTTCTCCCAACAAGTTTAGAGAACTAAAATATAGTTAGTTGTTACGGTATTTTTAGGGATTTGTGAAATTCTGATTGCCATCCTACTTGCAATAGGACTTTATACTTAAACCATCTCCCAGTTTTTAAAACTCAAAAAAGATATTAGTTTGATTTGGTTCAACTCTTTTGTAATGTAATGAATTTTCAGCTGAAAAAATATAAGAGAGATGTTTTCAGGTTGGTTATAGCTTAAATAGGAGGATGAATTTAGTGCATTGTTACACATAGACTCGTTTGAGATCTACATGCATACACAAGAGACTGGTAAGTAAAATCTGTCAGAAGAACTCAGTGGAACAGGGTAGCCTGTCCCTCCAACATGGTTTCTATCAACTTCAATTGACTTTTTAAAGATTAGTCTACTCTTTTTACCTGAGGTTTTAAAAACAAAATAAACAGAAGACCACACTCCCTGAAAAAAATTTACCTGATTCTGATTGTTGTTGCTTTCCTGAAACATAAGTCTGTAGGAAAAAAAAAAAAAAAAGCTCTCCTCACATCTCAATTCTAAAGAAAAGTCTCTGAGTTGGCTAGGAATTCTGTAAGCTCAGCGTCCTCTAGGCCGGATGGAAACACAAGGCTTCCCATGTTGCTAGAGCTAGCTTGGGTCCTAACAGTCAAGCCTCTCAGAAGAGGAATAATTAGGATCAAGCACTTTGGGGGACCATTCACATCTTTTATCACTTAGAGGTAACCGTTCCTTTACAGAGCCATCCTTTCTCTTCTCCCAAACGCACGTCTGACATTCATTAGAACGAGAAAGCTTGAAATGTGTTCCTGAATGAATAGTGGTTCAGAACTCAGGAAAGGAGACAGGCTTTCACAGAAATATGCCGATTGTTTGGTTGTAAAATAACGAGGCAAGGGAACAGGGACATACACTGTTCAGTCCAGCTCACAGCGTGTGGCTGCCAGCTCACCAAAAGAAATCACATAGTTTGGCTGAGCAAAGGACCAGACCACAGCCAGGGGCTGGAGGGGTAGTGAGGAAGGCATGCGGCTGAAACACACCCAGCTCCATCTCTGCGGAGCCCAGAGGCAGGGTTTGGTAGACTTTGCAGGACAAAGGGTGTTCATTACCTTCCAGCCAAACCACTCGGTGCTCCTCCGAGCCAGCCGGCTTCTGACCAAGGCTCTTAACACCCCTTCTTGCCTCGCGGCCTCTGCACTCCCTGGAATCTCTTGGCTTAGCACCTCTCTGGCCCCTCCCAACGGGACCACTCCTGGGACAGCATGTGCTGTGCGTGCAATAACAAGGTTAACTGGACAAGGTTGAATCGCCCTGTGACGGGAGTGCCTTCAGGCCGCAGGACAAATCAAATAGAAGTCCTCCTGGGCAGACTGGAGGAGAATGGGATTCTTCTCAAGAGCTCTGCTCCTGGTCTGGTTCTCTGAGGTGCCTTGAATCACCCTTTCTTTCTCCCCTCATAAAGGTAGGAATCCAGGCTAAGCATCCCTTACATGTGGAAAGGGAGAAGAAAGAGTGGGGATGGTCATCTTCAAGATGGTGTATCTCCAAATCTGTTCCTGAGCAAAACTTTTGGGAAAAGCGAATCCACTCCATCTGAGGGAAGCATCAAGAAGTCTTGGGAATCCCCTGGGGAAGAAAGCATCGGGCAGTGTTTGATTTTGTCTCTGTGATCAGATTTTTGGCTCAGCAAGTTTGCAACAATGTTAGAGGTTCTGGACAGAAAGCAGCACAGGTGAGGAGGAGATGGACTTTTCTGCAAATGCTAAAACCTGGTACGGAGGCACACGGGCCAGGGAAGTCAGGATGGAGCCCCCTCCTGGGGAAATGATGCTGGTGTTGTCAGAAAGTCGGGCATTGACCCCAGGAGAGCAGTAGGTGGGGCCAGCAAGGTGGTGGAACCAGCTGGCAGGCAGGCTCCTGGGGGATTAGAAAGCAAAGCAAGGCAGTGGAGCAAGGCAGACTCCAGGGAGCTAAGATGCTGTAAGCAAAAGCAAAGTGGCCAAAGACCCTGAAGCAGCGATACACCAGAGGATCTGCAAGAGCGAAACACCAGAACCAGGTGTCAGGCCCAGGCGCAGGGTGTGGCTAGGGATGAGACCCTAAGGCAGGCAATCTAAACCACAGACTTTTGGAGGTTCCTGCCTATCGGAAGATCTTGATCCTGAGGGAACTTTCACCCCAGCCAGGAAACCTCTTATACAAGATAAGACTATGACTTTTATTTTTTTATTGTTTTTTAATAACAGACACACCACACAAATAAGTGTTGGGAAATAATACATTATTCCCATCACCTCTCACCTGGACTGTTGCGCCAGCTTCTTATCTTATCTCCCTGCATTTGGTCTTCCTTTCTGACAACCCATTCCTCATACCACTGCCAAAGCAATTCTAAAACACAAGTCTGGTCTCATCTCCCTTCAGCCTAAATCCTTCCACTGGCTGCCTATTGTTCAAGCAAGATTCTCAAACGTGTTTTGGTGAATAGTAGTTCTGGGAAGAAATTAGCCACAGAGGGTGTGTAGTCAGATAACTCGGTGATTACGCTGGCTATAGTCTCTTCTGTCCACATAGAGAAATCTTCTTGGAGATTTCCAAAGAAGAGAACCAATTTAAAGGCTGTGAAAAGATCTGCAATAATGACTGAATGTTGATTTCCAAATACTTTAAGCCACAGGGCACTGTTTCTTTTGTTCTTATATACAGTCTATCGCCCTGACCAGTTGGTTCAGTGGATAGAGCACCAGCCTGTGGAACAAAGGGTCCCGGGTTTAATTCCAGTCAAGTGCACGTGACTTGGTTGCAGGCTTCGCCCCAGCCCAGGCCCTGGTGAGGGCTTATGCAGGAGGCAACCAATTGATGTATTTTGCTCATACTGATATTTCTCTCTGTCTTTCTCTCTTTCTTCCACTCTTCCTAAAAATCAATGGACAAATATCCTCAGGTGAGAATTAACAAAAAAATAAAATAATCTATCAATGTTTACTGGACATCTGTATATATAAAAGCCTAAGTGAACAAATGACTGGTCAACCAGTGGCTATGATATGATGCGCATTGACCACCAGGGGGCAGATGCTCAATGCAGGAGCTGCCCCCTGGTGGTCAATGAACTCCCACAGTCAACCTCCCTCCACTGCCCAACCTCCTGCAGTCCCTCCCGATGGGCCCGGATCACTGGCCAGGCTGAGGGACCCCACCCATGCACAAATCGGTGCACTGGACCTCTAGTACTATGATAAATACTGACCTATGGAAGGAAAATCTGCTTAGTCTGAAGTTATTCAAGATCTTTCTGACCTGGCCCCTCCCTGTCTGCCTCGGATCTTGGCTCCCATCAATTCTCCTCTTAGGTTTTATGCTCTGACAAAACAAAGCAGGTGATCTGCAAGCATTAAAAACCAGATCCAGGTGTCTCACACATATCACTATGTTTCATTTATGTGTTCTTTTGAACAAAAACATTCTCTCTGCATCTCCTTTAATCCCTGCACCGAAGATGTTACTTATTCTTCAAAATCCTGCTCATGTATCAGCCCCCTAAGAAGTTGTCCCTTTACTTTAGAGCAAGGGCCAACAACCTTTTTCTGTAAAAGGCCAAATAGTAAATATTTTAAGCTTTGAGGCACACACACTCTTTGTCACAACCCCTCAACTCTGCCATTGTACGGTGAAGGCAGCCCCAGACAGTCTGTGAATAGGCAGGCATGGCTGTGTTCCAGTAGAACTTTATTTACAAACATAGTTGTCGGCTGGGTTTGGCCGTGGGCTATAGACAGTTAACTCTTGCTTTGGAGGCACACTTTACACAGTTCTTGCTGAGGCAGCAGTTAACTCTCTGGATGTGAAAAATCGGAGGCCTCCAGGTGAGAGCAGCAGAGACATGTATTTAGAGCAGACACCAGGACAGAGATAAGGGCAAGTCTGACTAATTAAAGCCTAAGAAGCTGCTTATCTTAGACTCTTGTTATTGCATTTAACCACAAGACCGTACTATGAAAGGCAACATACAATTGAAGACTCTTCTGTAATGCTGGTGTAGGAATCGGCCCTTGAAAAACATTACCAGAGGCAAAGATGTCTATTAAAAGCTGGCTGGGACATCGTTATAAGAGAACAATTTCTAGCTAAAGTGCTAAGCACTCATTAGCTGCTTAAAAGAATTTCTACTCCTCTCAACTGCTGTCTGAGAAAAATCGTGAAGAAGTGCACAAGCAAAAGAGAAATGTGATGGGACCATGAAGCTTCTTCCCTGGACTGCAGGCTCGGCTACTGGGGATTGTCAGTATTTGGGGAACCAGGATTGGGGGTGGGGGCAATCAGCAAGCAGTAAGGAAGATTGACCCCTGCCCTGGAGTGGGAATGACAAGAGAGTGATGAGCAGGGACTGCTCCTAGGGACAATGGCAGGCAGGAATCCCTGATTAAGCAGATTCAGGGGATGAAATTCATGGGCCCTCAGAGGTTTAAAAACAGACAGGAAAAACAGGCCATGGGAAGGTTCAGACAGAGGGAATTGGGAGTAATTTCACTGGGCTATCTGAACCCCATTTGAATGGCAAAAGCTCCAGCTCGAAAAATAAATCCCTTTCCTTTCTTAGAGATGCAGCTCTCTGTGTTTAGCTTAGAAACAAGGAAAGCTGTTAATGGCTGGCTGTCCATTAAGTGTCCAGTCTCCCCATCCATGACATAGAATTATCACAGGAACCTCATTTCCAAGCCCCATTTGTTTGTCGGGGAAACGTGAGACTGAGTTCAGGCCCGTGGAATGTGGGTGGAAATGATTTACATAACTTCTGGTCAAGCCTGTGAAATCTCCCACTGGTCTTCCACTCAATCTCTACTCCACGTTCTGACTAGATTTGGGCATTTTCCATACCACGTGTGGAAAGCAGCAGAGCTTCTATCAGCTTACGTGTCTGACAGACTATATGGAACAGAAAGTATTCTCTCCCCCATTTAAACACACAGAACACTGCTTTAATAAGTAAATGGGCCCCACTATATAAAGCAATTTTAGATAAAAAGGTGAGATCCACCGAAAGCATAGAGTAGACACTAAAGTTTGCAAATAAGCCATTATTTTCAATCTCAAATAAATGTTACTTCCTTTAACAAATCATGTTTTTGGAAATAAATTTACATGTGTCACTACCTATGCTGTCAAATTAATCAATTGAAAATCCGACTTTGAGAAGCTGTAGTAATAAACAAAAACCCCCAGAGAAGGAAAGGTAAAAAAAAAAAAAATTAAAACTAAACCAACATGAGCCATATAGAAGCCTTATTGCTTAAAAACAAACCAAAAATTGAAGTTAAGCAATTTCCCTGGGAAAAATATCAGAAACAAGTCAACTAAACAACATGAGAATATAATTAGCCAGATCAATTCTATATTGTCTAAGGTTGATCTGGAAAAAAAAAACTGCTCCCTTTGCTTCTCTGTCTACCCCTGGTCCTAATCATGCTATAATCCATTTGAAAAGTCATTTAAATTTTTTTTTATTTTTTTCTTTCAATGTTTTCTTCATAAAGGGATCATTGAAACTGTGATTCTTTCCCTCAGTTTTACTGAGATATAATTGACATATAACATTGTATTAGTTCAAGGTGTACAACATAATGATTTGATTTAGATGTATGCTATAAAATGATTACCACAGTAAGTTTAATATTCATCACCTGACAGTTACAATTTTTTTCTTCTTTAAAAAAAATATAGTTTTATTGATTTCAGAAAGGAAGGGAGAGGGGATGAGAGATAGAAACATCAATGATGAGAGAGAAGCATTGATTGGCTGTCGCCTGCACACCCCCTATTTGGGGATCGATCTCAACCTGGGCATGTGCCCTTAACTGGAATAGAACCGGGGACCCTTCAGTCTGCAGGCTGACACTCCATCCACTGAGCCAAATTGGCTAGGGCTACGAATTCTTTCTTAATTAGAACTTTTCAAATCTACTTTCTTAGAAACATTCAAATACATAATGCAGTGTTATTGTTAGCTACACTCATCATGCTGCACAGTACATCCCCAGCACTTACTTATCTGATAACCAAAAGGTTTTGACCACTTTCACCCATTTTCCTTCCCCTCACTCCCACCTCTGGCCACCACCACTCTGTTCTCTGTATCAGTATCATTTCTGAGGAAAGGTTTTAGTAGGTGAGACTATATTTGTATCTTTACCACCAAAGAGACCAAAGCACATAATTGTTGATAGAAGTTCTAGGTGACTTAAAGTCCAGTTTTATCATTACAGACAGTCTGTTCAATAAAAAATAATCAATCATGATTTATTAGGCTACACTGGAGAAACACAACTTTAAAATGACAGTGAAAGCCCCGGCTGGTGTGGCTCACTTGGCTGGGCTTTCGGCTCCATCCTGTGCACCGAAGGATTGCGGGTTCGACTCCCAGTGGGCAGCGTACAGGAGACAGCCAATCCATATTGCGTTCTCACATCGATGCTTCTCTCTCCTCTTCTCTCTCTAAAAATCAATAAAAGTAAATTGAAATGTCAAAGAAAGAGAAGGCTTCCTAAGATATCCATCATTATGATGACCATAAAAATTACTATCCTTTTCAGTTTTGAAGCAGTATGGTGTAGTGGTTAAAATTATAAGCACCCCTGGCCCTTGCTGGGTGACTCAGTTGGTTGGAGTGTCATCCCATACGCCAAAAGGTTGTGGGTTTGATTCCCAGTTGAGGCACATATGGGAGGCAACCAATCAATTTCTCTCTCTTTCTCAAATCAATAAATGTATCCTCTAGTGAGGAGTAGAATATACATATTTTACATATATTTATGCTCATCAAGACTTCATTACAAGTATGAAAAGGCAATACACAATAAGATATGATCATTACAATATGTACATATTTCTCACAAAGGGCCATATTCAGAATATATAAGCATTTTTAAAAAATCAATGAACAAAAGAGAACAACCCAATAAAAAAAATAGGTAAAAAACTTGATCAGGTACTCAATTATTTGCTCAACATTGTTAGTTATCAGAGATATGCAAATTAAAATCATAATAAGGTATTATTATCAACCTAGAAGAATAATCAAAAATAGAAAACCAGATAATACCAATTGTTGATGAAGATATAGAATAACTAGAAATCTCATACACGCTGGTAAAACAAACACTTTGAAAATTGTTGGTGTTTTCAGTTAAAGTGAGCATATTAGAGGCCCAGTGCACGAATTCATGTGTGGGTGGGGTCTGGCAGGCCCGCCCAATCAGGGCCTATCAACAGCTGTGGGGAGGAGCCACGGTGGTTGGCCAGCTGGCCCCACCCCCTGGTTGAGCTATGGTTGAATTACCAGTTGAAGGGAATTCACCAGTTTTATTATATAGGAAGGATATGTGTATATACATGTCCATCCTATATAATAAAAGGCTAATATGCAAATTGACCCTAACAGCAGAATGACTGAGAATGACTGGTCACTATGACACACACTGACCACCAGGGAGCAGATGCTCATTGCAAGAGCTGCCTCCTGGTGGTCAATGCACTTCCACAGGGGGAGCTCTGCTCAGCCACAAGCCAAGCTGATGGCTTCCAGTACAGCAGTGGTGGCAGAAGCCTCTCCCACCTCCTTAGCAGTGCTAAAAATGTCTGACTGCAGCTTAGGCCTGCTCCCTGCTGGCAAGTGGACATCCCCCAAGGACTCCCAGGCTGCCAGAGTCATGTCTGACTGCCAGCTTAGGCCCAATCCCCCAGGGAGCTGGCCTAAGCCAGCAGGTAGACATCCCCCAAGGAGTCCCAGATTGCAATAGGGCACAGGCCGGGCTGAGGGATCCCCCGAGTGCACAAATTTTTATGCACCGGGCCTCTAGTATATGTATAATGCCCAACATAAAAGTGTACACATGTGCACCAAAAATCATAAATAAGAACCTTCACAGTGGCATTATTTTTAATAGACCCTAACTGGAAATAGCTCAAATTTAACCTCAGTAGTAAAATGGATTAAAAAATTGTGGTGCAGTCATATATTAGAGTACTATCTTAATTAATAAAAGCATAATATTGAAATTAACCGTTTCTCCGAGACAGGGTAAGCCACACCCACCAGCCAATCAGAGTGGCTATATGCAAATTAGCCCAGCCAACATGGAGGCCGCCACTCACGGACCTGAGTAAACGGCAGCTTCCATTGCAGCAGGAGCGAAAGCAAAACTGCGATCGCTCCACTTAAACTGGCTCTAGCGAAACACAAGTTTGCAACAAAATAACGATCATAGAATCCTCGGGAGCTGAAGGAAACAGCAGGCCTAAGAGTAACATTGGGTCATTATAGACACCGCGAGGTGAAACAGAGAGGAGGCTTCCTTAGTAGTTAGTAGGCCGGCTTAAAGGAACAGCATCAATTATAGAAGATAAACCCTAGCAACCTGCATCCAGCCAGCCTTGCTGGGACATTGGTTCAATGGGAGCTGTGGGCAACCTTAAAGCCTGAAAGTGCCAATCAGCCCATCACCCACGCTGGCCACAACCCAATGGGGTGAGGGACGTTCCTGGGGGGCTTGGCCAGCCTGCACACAGCCATCAGCCCGTCACCCAGGCTGGTCAGGCACGCCAGCAGGTGGACATCCCCAGAGGGGTCCCAGACTGTGAGAGGGCACAGGCAGGGCTGAGGGACCTCCCGAGTGCACAGAGCGGCTGCAGGGCGGAACAGCGCAGGACTCGGGACCCGTGAATGGGAAAGAGGCGGCAGGGTTGGTGGCCTGCTTGCCGGCTGCCCAGGCCTTTGAGGGACATCGGGGAGCGGGAAAGAGGCGGCAGGGGGTCTCGGCCTGCTTGGCGGCTGCCCAGGCCCCTTGCAGGGCACCGGGGAGTGGGAAAGAGGCAGTGGAGGTCGGGGGCCTGCTTGGTGGCTTCTTAGGCTTTTTGCGGGGCACCAGGGAGTGGGAAAGCAAGGCAGCAGGATACCGGTGAGTGGGAAAGAGGTAGCGGGGGCATCTTGGCCTGCTTGGCGGCTGCCCAGGCCCTTTGCAGGGCACCAGGGAGTGGGAAATGAAGGCAGCAGGGGACTGGTGAGTGGGAAAGAGTCGGCGGCCTGCTTGGCAGCTCCCCAGGCCCTTTGGGGGGCACTGGGGAGCGGGAAAGCAAGCTCTTGGGTGCTGGGGGCCTGCTTGGAGGCTCCCCAGGTCCCTTCCGAGGATCAGGGAGCAGGAAAAGGCTGGCCTGACCACGAGGTGGGGTTTTCCCTGCTTTCTGGTGGCTGGAGGAAGATGGGCAGTAGGCAAGCTTGGGAGGCAGGCAGCACCCAGCCCTGGCCACAGCTCAAAAAAAGAGAACAACATGCAGGGGAGGGCAAGAGTTTGAGAGATCAACATAGAGAGGGTGCCTGCTCCAAGCCTGGGGGCAGGCCCCCAGCAGGTAGACACACACAGGAGGACTGCTAGGAGCCTCAGATGTGGCTGGGGGCAGGTCCCCAGTGGGGACACACACACACACACAAGGCACCTGGAAGACTGGGGCCATCATAAGACATCCACTGAGGGGTTCCAGACTGTGAGAGGGGGCAGGCTGGGCTGAGGGACCCCTCCTCTCCCCCCCCCTCCCGTGCACGAATTTCGTGCACCGGGCCCCTAGTACAACCATAAAATGAGTACTTCTCTACACAATGACATGGATGGCTTTTTCAGTCATAATGTTGAGAGAAAAAAGATCCAAAAAAGAAAATACTGTATACTTTCATTTCCATAAAGTTCATAAAGAAGCAAAATGAAGCTATGGTGTTAGAAGTCAGAATAGTAGTTACCTCTAGAAAGGAAATAGTAACTAGAATGGCTCTCAGAGAAGCAATCCTGAGGTGCTTGATCTGGTGATATTGCCCAGCTGGGTTTATTTTGTGAAAAGCCTGAGTGGGCTGCACACTTGTGATTTGTGTACCATTCTCCATGTTACAGTTTAATAGAGAGTTTACTGGAAAAGGAGGAAAGATAATAGACTCTGATGTCAAATTGCTGGGTTTCATGTTATAGCTTAACTCCTGACTGGTCAAGATCCTTAGAAAAGTTGCCTAACCTTTCTTTGTCTCAGGTTACTCATCTGTAAAAGGGAGATTATACAATTACCTTCCTCACAGACTGTGAGGAAGATAAATCTGACAATACATATGAAGCTCATAGAACAGTCCCAGGCACATGTTTAGCATTCAATAAATGTCAACTGTCGTCATTCTTATCATTAACTCTTGGAAGGGCCAATTGATAAATATTATCTTAGAATGTCACTGGGTCCAATGGAAGAATAATTAGAATAACACAGAAAACCATCTGATATTTTTATTTGGCTTTATTATTTTTTTACTCTTTGACCTTCAAACAAGGGAGTTTCTCAGAAAAACCAACATGGACAACTCCCAAGTATAAAGAAAATTCATTTGAAAACCATGGTGTAGGCCCAAGTAACATAAATATTATTGCTACAAAGGACATCTGTAAGTAGGTAAAGTTCCTGAGGAGAAATAAAAAAAGATCAGGTTACATTTATGTAAGGCATAAATTCTTATTTTAAAAGGGTTAGTAATACAATGCTCACACCTCAAGATGGAAGGAATTAGTCAATTTATTCTTGTGTGCAATGGGGCATGGTTTTTTATAGTGTAGATACCTTTTATTAATAACATTTACAAATTTACTCTTTTGGTATACTATTTTTCTACTTCAGTATATGATTCAATACTTAAAATGGTCTCTACTGTACTTTCATGCTAACATTTTATCTCACTTATACACAATTTCATACTGTGCTTACTTTTATTTCTGAAATTAGGTCAGAAAACTCAAACCCCAACTGCCAATATTAGATTAGGAAATTCAAACCAGAACTTGGACCTTTACCAATAATGGTACTTAATTTAGTACTTTTAACTAAACAGATCCCACCATAGAGCTTTTGAAATACTGATGTTCATACTCAAAATTAGCAAATTCAGTGTTTTCACTTTACCATGAGAACCTTAGAGTAGAAAGAGCTTTAGGCTTTATGCTGTTCCATCTTCTACCATGTGACAGCTGTGTGGACTCAAGGGAGCTTATTGTTATGTGTTAGCGTTTTTTTTCTGTTAGTTCTTCTTTTCTAAGCTAAAAACCTCAAGAGGAAGGGCCATGTCTGTCTTGTCAATTATTCTATTACCAGTGTTTAGGACAGTGCCCGGAGCATAATGCATTGGAAAGTATTTCTTGTATCAGTTGAGATAGTGTAAGAATGGGAACCAGTGGGTCTAAATTCTCAAACAGCACATGACTCAAAAATAATCAATTAAAATGATAAAACCAAAATAATTAGGATTTTGAGTTATTAACCTTGATTTGTATGGTCTGCAGCTTTAATTATAGGAAAAAACAAGCAAATTATGCCAAATAGTTCACAGATGTGGGATTCATGCTCTGATCTCTTTAATGTGACCCAAATGAGAGACTTATTGTGAAATGATCCACTAAAGGCAGATGACCCTGGCTCACCATGAAGAAGAACCGAGGGCTCCTGTTACCTTCCATCCCAATGGTGGTTTTTGGTGTGGACAGATGAAGGAAGGAGGCTTCAGAAAGAATGGTTCTCCTGGGCGGGCTCTGACAGCCAGCGTGGGGCAGGCTGTGCAGGACCTCCACGGGTACATGCCTCTCTGTAAATAATCAATAAAATATATTAAATATATTTTAAAAATAAAGTATCCATTCTTGTCCCATGGCGTTGAAATCCCATTTTTATTCTGTCTAAGCTGAGATTTTTAGAAACATGTAATTTAGATACTCCTCAGTGTAAATATTCACTTCAGTAGCTGGAAGAGAGCAGAAACAATCAGATTGCTCTGAGAAGACAAATGACACCAAATTGATACTTGTGTCTGAGTAAGTGCCAAGTCACCGAAGGTTAGTATAAGCTTACCAGAGGCTTTATATGTGCCATTTCTTTCTTTCTTTCTTCCTTCCTTTCTTCCTTCCTTCCTTCCTTCCTTCCTTCCTTCCTTCCTTCCTTCCTAGGAGAAAGAAAGAAAGAAAAAAGACTGATTCCCAGCGTGTCATAAACAATGACAATTTTCATATTAAATTTGATGTTTAGCTATAGAAAGGAAGGAAAGAATTATAACAGAAACATAGGGAATAACAAATTCTCAGCTAAGTAGAATTTATAACTGATTTGCTACTTCAAAATGGAAATATTTCAGTAATTGGTTTTAACAGAGAATTATGTTTACATATATGTATATTATGTATATAAAATATAACATATATATGAATTTATACTAGTGTATACATATATAAAATTCCACCCCCTACTGAAACATTAATCTGGTATCAAATCCTGGGTCCATTATTTACTAGTCATGTCACTTTATGAAAATTACTTAGCTTTTTCAAAACTCAAATTTTAATATTCAGTTGTGATGAAAGTCAATTGTAATGTCATCAATAAAAACTCCCTGGGCTCAATCTGGTGGTCATAAATGTTAGGTGAAATCCTTAATCATGCCATTATTGAGAAATTCTCACCACGCGTTTACTATGCCGCCTCCAGTATCATTACTTGAGGCAAGGGAGTGCTGACAGCCTGTCCTACCCAGTCCAAGGACAGGACTTGAGTCTCCAAATGTGTTCCCAAATCGTCCCACTGCTCTTAGAGGAGCAATTGTCTCACCACTGCAGTGATCGCTCTTGGAAGCCACACATACTTAATTGGCCCAGTATGAAGAGGCAATCCTTTCAAGGAAATTCCTAGGGACGGATTCTTTTCCCAACAAGTAGAGAGCCAAGCAAGCAAGTAGTGGTGGTTTCTCGATGTCTGGGAGACATTTGGCAGAGGAAAAACCCCAACAACCCATACTTGGAAGTTGTGGCTTGCAAGGGTGTGTGCAAATCTCAGCATAACAGGACCTAGCCTAGGTATCTAAAGGTAGTGTGACTATAGGTATAATTGTCTTGTGGGTTAAAATACAAAGATATATATCTTAGCAACAAATAGGAGCTCTGGGTTGAAAATCAGGCCAAACCTTAAAATGGAACAACCCTGAACGTTGATGTCATGCCTAAAGAATACTTCAGTACTCTCTCTAAAAATACACACAGACTTGCAGGAAAGTTCCATGAATGCAACTCTCATTTGCTCCTGACATGTTATTGACCTAATGCCACCATTTAGGAGTCTGAGTATCTTTGAATTTCGGAGGAAAATAGAGACTTCCAGGTATTAGGAAGGAGAACTTAGCCCTTGGAGAGTGGTAATGACTCTCATTTCTACTGTAATTATTCCCATGCTTTATTCAATGTTAAAAAGTTTCAGTAGAAACTGTGCAGTAATAAATGGAGAGTGAAATTCAAAATCAGACTCTCCTAGGGCTGTGTTTTCCTGTGGTGAAACAAAAATGATATTTACATGTTATATTATGCCAGCGTCATACATTGTCTCACAGGGATCACTTTCCATGGCTATTCTTTTCATTTTTGGTGTTACTTACAAAATTGGGGAGGGGGGGGACTCATTTGTGTATGGAAACTTGACTGTTTACATAGCCTCCTCAATTTTAGGTAGAGCAATTGTGTATTTCTGCCAATCATAACATTCTCTTCCCATCACTTAAATACTTTGCAATTTTCTATAAGCAGCTTCATATGTAGCCTTACTTTGTGATTTAGCAAATTTTGCACATAGCAATTAGACCTGGCAGGCTACATTTATGTAATAAAGTGTTACTTAGCACTTACAATAATATCAGAGGGCAGGAGAGAGGAGTGTTAAACTAACCTCCGAAAAAATGGGGTTGGCAAAATATTTGAGAACTTTATTGTTAATATGTTTGGCTTGTCTAATATTTGTAATAGAGGTTCCATCTGAGCTCCTATTTTTCCTACGATTTAAGGAAAGCACAGAGAACTCCAGGCATTCTCACCTCTCTGGGATTTTATTGAGAGGGACCATGAAGTCAGAGCAGGGTCGCTGACTCCAGCCCTGAACTGTTCAGAAGATGGTGCAGGGGATTGAATGTCTTCTGCCTTCCTCCATAGTTGTTTCCTCTTACTACTTCTGCTTTTACCAGGGGAGCTTTGTTGTGCAGCCTTAGTGCGGACAGTCATTCATATTTATTCATTCCGGAACAGAGTAAACGGTGCTAGGACTTGGAAGTCCTCTACCAAGTGTGAAAACAGCAGAAGAATCATGAGGTTCTATGTTGTAACATAACTAAGGGTCTTCTATCTCTTGTTCTAAGTGTTGTTGTTGTTTTTTGTTTTGTTTTTTTTGTTTGTTTTTTTAAGTGAAGCATTCTTTCCAAAGATAATGTAAATCTGAATCCCCCAAAGTCTTGAAAAAATAACGTGGCTCCACTATATATATTTTTAAAGATTCTGTAAAGGGAAGGCATTATATCTCACAGCACTGAGAAATGTAAATCTTTCTAAAAATTCTCATTACACTACATCCTTTTCTACTCTAGGTCCCCTGTCATAGCAGTACCTTGTTAGCACTTGTCTATATCTTCCTCAAAACCCTAGCTAGTGCATAAGCTCTCTCATGTTTCTCTCTCTCTGCAGATTTTTCCTTCCTAGAGCAGCTTGATGTTGTTTCCTGTGTATGTTAATATACTCTGTCCTTCTAAGTGGCTTCAATTCTGCAGTTCTGCCTGTCACTATAATTGTTAAAACAGAGGCCAAGTCCCTTTTTTTTCTTTTTTTTTTTTTGGTTCCTCTTTTTCCCCCATTAACCCCTCCCAGGCCTTCAGCACATTATTGTCTGCGTCCAAGTCCTTCTTGGCCATAGGGTGGGAGTTTTATCCCTGACACATATATTGCTGGGTATTTATAGGAAACATGCAGTAGATGCCTCCTGGAAGATGGCCTCTTATGTACAATAAGCCCAGTGGGTGAGGAATCAACCAGCACCAGGAAAGCTAATACATAAAGTTTGCCAACCATGATCCAGTTCTACAAAAGTAGAGCAAGTTAACAGAAAGCCCTGATGTTATTTGGAAATACTTAAATCTATACCAGATTTTCAGATGTATAATGAAAGTATTACAACTAGGGGGAAACCAGAGAAAAATGTAGATTTTAGGTAAAAGTGAGGCAATAATTGGAATTTTGCGCTTGGTTTCATTGGTTGCCAACAATTCAAATGGTGCACAATGAAATCCATAAAACACGTTGCCAAATCTTTGGTCAACTGAAACTGCGGTGTTTCATTCTTTTCTGGTAAAAATGTCTAATTCTGGCCATGGGATGTTATTTGTTTCATCTGGTTTCTTGGAGACGGGAGGTCTCTTGTTCACTAGACTAATAAACAGAGGAGGCTGTAAAGACACTGGGGGCAACAGCAGCACACCCACTGAGGTCGCCATGGTGCTGAGGAGCAGTTACTATGCTGTGATGCCTGGTGACCCCACTAATGGTATAAGAATAGGCGGGTGGAGAGTTGTTTGGGGGTAAAGACTAATGTGCAGGCTGGCAAGCATTCTGAAGAGAGGCAGTGTGACACTGGAGAGGTTGCTTTGGGATCATTTAGGACCATGGGGCCTTAGCAAATGACCTCCTCTCTCTGAGCCAGTTTTCTCCTCTTAAAACCTGGAATTCCAGTGTAAACGCTTCTCTGTCTGTGACCTTGCAATGAGCACATGTCATCAGTTCTAAGCCGCTTCCCCCCAACATTTTAACATTTCTGAAATGGGATGTGCTTTATAATCAACAGTTAACTGCTGTCTCCGTGTGCTTACTCACCATTGCGAATCTGTAAAACCCCAGCATCAAAATTGCAAAGTGGGTGTAGGAGGCCTGGAGGAAAATTGCAAGAGTCAAAAACAATGGAATATCTTTTTAGCACTTAGAAACTAAATGGTGATAGGGCGGGGCTGTGGAGGTGATGAATCAGATGAGTGGAGCAAGATCTCCAAAGCCGAAATCAAGGTCACCTAATGCTGCATAATCGCAAAGCAGACTGAAGAACCCAAGACCAGCGGTTTTATCACATGATATATTCTTCTAAAAATTGCTGCATTACCAACACTGCTGATGGACAAAGGACAGCATATAAAAACATGGACGACAACAATTCTGAGTAGAAAAGTAAT
This sequence comes from Murina feae, assembly GCA_004026665.1. Lineage (NCBI taxonomy): Eukaryota > Metazoa > Chordata > Mammalia > Chiroptera > Vespertilionidae > Murina > Murina feae. The sequence goes on along the minus strand of PVJC01002091.1, from coordinate 27,710 downwards.
TCAAAAGACTCAGCCTCTGAATGTACAGCATGTTTAGGATGTGGGCAGAAGAGTAATGTGGTTTAAAAAAAATGGTCTAAGAGTGAAATAGCTTTTTCAGTAAGTATAAAATGAGCATCTTAAGTGGCAAAAAGGTATAGGGTTACTCATTAGTTGGACATATGTTTTGCTTTCCGAATTCTTAAAATATTTTTGTCTTAATGGCAGGTTGTCTTAGATTCAACAAGTTGTAGTACTTCAATACAAATCTACCTGCTAAAGCAAAAGCTTGTTAATGCTGCCCAACACTGAGGGTGGTGTTACTGGACACTTACAGAATGATGCTTTTGGTTTTATAACCAAGAAGACTGAAGAATACATTTGTGCAACCCTTCCTAGGATTAATTAATGTGCTTAACTATAATAACAAAAGTGTAATATGCTAATTAGACCAGGTGACCTTCCAGACGACCTTGCTAGGAGGGCCAAGCAAGCCCCTTTCACGAATTTCATGCACCAGGCCTGTAGTTATAAATAATTTATGAACATATTATAATCTAGTCTGGTTCAAAATAGCTTATATAAATATAGTTATTAGTAGTACTGTGTGAGGGTGCACACATGGGCAAGCAGGACAAAGTGATTTGAGATAAATAAATGTTATATATGTTTATGAATTAATAAACTGTCATGGGATAGTGAAATTACTTTCCCAAACCACTGTTTTTTTGTGCTAGAACCAGGATCAGAATTACGTGTTTGTTTGTTTTTATTCAATTTGCTGTCATGGGTATTCATTTCTTGAGTGCCTACTTCATGCAGGCCGCCTCACTGGGTCTCTGGATGTCACTCTACAGATTCATTTATCGTATCCCAGTATCAACAGTGTAGTCACCCTACATATACATTTTAATTATCCCAATTAACTGAGGTTCTGCAAAATGTGAGAGAGAGCAAGAGAGAACAACTTAAAGGAGGAGCAAGCTCGGCCTACCTTTTCCCTCAAGAAGCACATGTCCAGAGTGAGAGGGAGATGGGGCTGGGCATGTTTCTTTTCCTCAGCAGACTCGGACCTCAAGTGCTTCTCAGGATGCAAGCATCTCACCTCTCTGAGGGTGGTCATTTTTTTTTAAAGATATGCATATTTCATACAACATAGTCCATAAAGACAAATCAACTGCTCCAGAGAATATTTAATATGAACACAACAATCAGTTCTAATGCAAGAAGAACAACCAGATCGCTGGACTTACTGAGAGATGTAAAGTAGATGCACTTACGTTTGCTTGCTAGTATGTTTGCAAAACTACTTTCTACAGTGTTCACAGGGCAAAATGATTACCAGTAAGTAAGTTACAAGAGTAACTTTGTATTCTTAAAATCTCAGAGCTTGCGATGGGTAAAGGAATACAGTGAAGTCTTCACTTAATATCATTGATAGGTCCTTGGAACTGGGCTAAACAATGTCTAGCAAAACCAATTTTACCATAGGCTAGTTTATATAAACAAGAGTTACGTTCCTTGGACATCTTGTCAACTTTATAATGAAACAACTTTGAATGGAACCACATTAACCCATGTGCTGTACAGCACGGGTTGACGGGGAGGAGGGTGACAAGATGGACCTTAGAGGAGAAAAACTGAAGCAGGGAAAGCAGGTAGGAGACCCTCACAACACTTCAAGCAAATGATTGCAGCAGCTTCAGCCAGCAAGGAAGGGAACATGAGACCAACGGAGGATTTGGAGGAGGCAGAAACAAGGAGGGGACAATGAGCCATGGTGTGTTCTAGGGAAGGAGGGACTAAAGATGACTTTGAGTTTTCTAGTCTGGCAGATTAGGACAATGAGTAGTATACAAATGACACCTGAGACAGGAAACACAGCACATGAATCATTTTATGAGTCTGAGGAAAGGTTGAGCAGCCCAAAGTGTGAGGTCATTTGTAGTTGTACAGGGGTGGGCAAAAGTAGGTTAAATTATCAGCCATTGTTGCCTAAAAGATAAATCATAAGTGAGGATATGAAACAATAACACCAATAATAATACAAATAAAGTAATAATCTAAACTAATAAAAGCGTAATATTGAATTTGACCATTTCTTTGGATGCCCACCAGCCAATCAGAGTGGCTGTATGCAAATTAACTCAGCCAAGATGGCAGACGCCAGCTGCCTCACCCAGGCCCAAGCCGCATTTCTCCCCCTCCCTGATCCTGCAAGGGGACTGAGGAGCAGGAGAAAGGTGGCCGGGGCCAGAGGGCGAGGCCCCTGGGCGCCTGCCTCACTGCCTGCCTGGGAAGCTGGAGAAAAGGAGAAAGGCACCCCGGGCCAGCAGGGCGAGGCCCCCCAGGTGCCCGCCTCGCCGCCTGCCTGGGGGGCTGGACTCCCCAAGTCCCCTCGTGGGGAATCAGGGAGCCAGATAAACGAAGAAAGGTGCCCCGGTCCTGACTGCTGGGGGCCTCAGATGTGACTGGGGGCAGGCTCCCAGTGGGGACACTCACACACACCCAGGCACACACAAAGGTGCCTGCCAGACTGGGGCTATCATAGGACATCCACTGAGGGGTTCTGGACTATGAGTGGGGGCATGCTGGGCTAAGAGACCCCGCCCCCCCCCACACGAATTTCGTGCACCGGGCCCCTAGTTCATAAATAATAATGCTAGAATAAACCCTGTGTTTCACGTACTCATAACTGTAAACCTACTTTTGCTCTCCCCTGTATTGAATTGGGGGTGTGAGAGACATCCAGGTGGAGATGTCTAGTATTCAGCAAATATGAGACTTGCATTTGAGAGCATTTAGAGAGATAATCCTTGGATTTACGTATTTCAGGTACCAGGGATGAGGGAAAAGGGGAGTGAGGCAGCAAAAGAGAGCAGCCAACATAAGATTGCGTTAGTGAGTTGCTAGCCTTGATACTGAGGGTGACTGATTACTTAGTCTTCCAAGAATCCATAGAAATGGCCAGTTCTCAGGAGAACCCAGAGGAAAGAAGTGGGTTTGATTTATTCTCTGGCTCCATTTCACACAGGTCAAGGTGTGCCCTTCCTTGCATGGGCACTGCAGGGATCCCATGGCCTCTGAAGTCACGATGTCAGTAAGAACGCCCTGGGGCAAGGCACAACAAGTGGGAGGTATGGCATGAGACAGGGACCCCTGTGTTTCACCCACGGACTCATGGCTGGTCACCTCAGCATGTCTGGGTAGGAACAAATTTCTAAGGCAATTCTCATAATACTTCAAGCAATGATTTTAGCAGCTAAAGCTAGGGAGAGCCAAGAGGCCCTGCGAGGTGAACAGTCAACCTACCTGTGCCCCAGGAAATTCTGAGAGTCCTCTAAAGGATGCCCAATATGTGCCCACAAACCAGCTTTCCCCTTCATCTGCTTTGCTCACTCCAGCTTGACTTCCCAAACGTATCCTGCCATCCTGAGTCGTCCCTCCCCCCTACAAATGGCACTGCCTCCACTGTAGGTGTCCCTCAGGAAACAGTGGTGTCTGAGTCAAGCCTGTGGTTCTCTGATGCTGCCACAGCCACTGCTTCTGGGGCATCAGAACTGTTCTGGGTACGTGTGGAGGTTAGGAAGGAGGTAGCAGACAAGAGCCCAGTCTCCAACCTCTTGTCACATTTTGTCTCCAGCTCTCAGAAGACTTCACCTCTACAGGTCCCATAAAGTCTCACAGAAAACGTGCTCCTTCGATGTCTCCTTGAAGACATTTCTCTTCTTCTTTAAATCATCCCTCTCCCAGTGCCACACACCAAACATTTCCCTCCCACCTCCTCATCTCCATCAGAAGCAAACAAGCAAAAACCACCTCCCAACAAACAACAACCCTGTCCCCTCAAAACAAAACAAATGCAAGAAGAAGCTCAGAGAAACTGTCTGAAGCAAATAGGAATCTATGTGGGAATTCAGGACACGGACATCAGTGCGCAGTCTGATAGGACACTTGTCAGCTTCTCCCAGACCATGGTGGCTACTTACCTTTCATGTATGTAAACAGAGGGACATATTCCTGTGACCATCCTCCCCGCTAAAGAGCAATCTTATGAGAAAAACTAACTGAAGTCTCTACTTTAGAGAGAAAACTGCAGAGAGAGAGAATCCTTGACAATAAGGATTACTTCACTTTAATAGAAGAGTGTTTCTAGCCTGGTTTTTCCCAAAATAGCCTGAGGCAAAGGCTTGCAGCAGGAAAGTCAACGCCAGGGAGTAGGAGATAGAAAGGAGTCAAAACAGGGAAGGAGGAAAAGCCAGCCCAAGAACCCACTCTCAAACTGTTTACTACCAAGGGTGACTGGTGTTTTTGTCCTGGGAACTTGTGAGCAGCTGTGGGAAATGAGGCTCTGAGCCCTTCACCTCAGGGCTTAAAGGGAGAAGGAAGTGTTGATTCATTGCCTTTATCTCCCACTGCCAAGGATGGTCTCCAAAAGGTGGATTTGCCCGCATGATTGTATTGCAAGTTTCCTGCAGATGGCCCAGGGCAGGAAGCAAGAAGTACTTAATAGAGGCCCACAGTGAGATGGTGTGGCCACTACAGCATTGGCTGGAGGTGAAAGTGAGCTTGAGAGGATCTGAATGATACATTGAGAGGATTTGACCCAATGAGATCTCCCCATGGAACAGGAAAAGAGAAGCCCAAGAACATGCATGCATTTGGGAGTCTGAAGGAACCGTAGAAGAGGATGGAAGGAGGCCAATGAAAAGCCAAGGAAGAGGTAGGGAAATGATAGTCCTATACAGATGTAGATTAACTATGTGTAAGGCATGAGCTCTTTATAGACATCCACTCATTTATTACTCGTAGTCCTGTGAGATGGACACAGTTCTTCTCTCCATTTTACACCCAGGTTATGAGGTTTTACACACCAAGCTATGAGACGTTAGGACCACAACTCCTCATTGGTGGAAAAAGGATTGGACTTGAGGGCCTGTGCTCTTCACCACAGCATAGTGCTGACCCAGGAACACAGCTTCCACCAGACAAGAGAAGAGGAGAATTCCACAAAGAAGGCTATAGCAAGGGTCACCTTCATTTCCCAGGGAGAAGAGAATGGAGACTAAGGAAAGGCCATCTGATTTGTGACCAAGAGGCAATTGGTCACTTACAAAAATGCAGTTTGAGTTGAGTGATGAGCCAGAACACAGTCTTGAGAGAGATGAGGGAGGAGTGGAGCCCAGGGCCATTTCTGGAGATGTTTGCTAGTGAAGGGAGTCAGTGTATTATTTTACTGAAATACCCCATGTCCTAATTTCCTAATAGATGAGAGGGATCCTGTATATAGGGAAACAGAAAGTGATTAGCAGGACTTTAAATACTGCTAAGTTTGAATTGACACAGTTCTCTCAGGTACAGAAAAATGTCTCTCAGGTGGAGTCCCTCAGGCTAAACACCTTCAAAGAAAGGTTAAGAAGTAACTTAGGACCCATTAGACCCTGAGGAAGTCTTCAGGGAGAAGAATAATGAAGATTTTTATTTTCTTTCTTTGCCATTTCTGATTTCCCACAAAATGGCAGAAAGGGACATACTCTCTTGCCAACCTTTTTTTTTTTTCTCTCTCTCTCTCTCTCCTCCCGCCTCATTATCTGAGCCCAGTCATTATACTACATTTTCTGTGCCTTTGGACAGAAAAGCCAGCTCTTCAAACCATAACATTGGCAGCAGTTTTCTTCCTACAGTTTGTAAAAATTAAATCACAAATCAAAAGAATATGAGCCAAACATGCCACAGCCATTTGGATTTACATGAAAGGGAAGCCATCAACACCTCCCTATCTTGGCTGATGAATGTATCTGATATTTCAGACTCCTTCCTTGGTTCTTTCATGACCACAAGACCAAAACTAATCAGGCCAATTAGACGAACTTCCAGATTATAGCTCTGAAGGCAACTCAACAAGTAACATATCCAACGATATAATTTGCCAAGTTTAATTCGGAGGTTGAGGGAGGGTGGAGGGCAGACGGTTTCTGATTTATCACAGAAGCCAAAGCCATATTCCAGTCTGAATACAAAGCAGACAAAGAATAAGAAAGAAAGCTGAAATGGGGGCACTGTCACTACTGATCATCATGTTTTCCCAACATTAAAAGAAAAAAGAAAGAAAAGAAAAGCTGAAGTTAGGAACACCATCCTGTAAAAGCCCTTGAAATAGTTGCAGAAATATGTAAACCACCTGCAAAGGAATTAGTTAAATGTGAAAAAGAGGAGGAGGAAGAAGAAGACGGAAAAGAACAATCCAAAAAGACTGAGGAGAATATGTCGATACATTTTTACCTGATTATGATGGTAGGATGGTCTTTCTTAGCATGGAAAGGAAAAAAGAAAACATAAAGGAAAAAGATTATGAAATGTCCTCACATGAATATTTAATTTTTCTGTATTCAACAAAAGCTGCCAAGCTGCCATACACAAAATCAAGGCCTAATATAAATGGAAAATATATTTGCAAAACATATAACACTCAAATAGTTTCTATCCTTAACTTTACTTTTAACATATTGAGATATAATTCACACATCATGCAATTCATCTGTTAAAGTGTATAATTATTTTTTTTGTATGTTCACAGGATTCTGCAATCATCAATACAATTAATTTTAGAAGATTTTTATCACCTCAAAAAGAAAAACGTGTACCTATTAAGAGTCACTCTCCACTTTCTCTGATCCCTTCGGTCCTCGGTGGTTTCCACTTTCTATATGTGTATATTTGTCTACTGAGCACCTTTTAGATGGATAGATTCACACGGAATGTAGTCTTTTGTTACTGGCTTATTTCAATTAGCATAATATTTTCAAAACTCATGTTGTACCATCTATCAGCGCTTGTTTCTTTTTTTTTCTATTGAGATATAATTCATATACCATAAAATTTACCCTTTTAAAGTATACAATTCAGTCATTTTTCTATGTAAAACTAAGTTATGCAGTCATCATCATTATCTAATTCCAGGCATTTTCATCCCCTCAAGGAATCACTATACTTATTAGCAGTCATTCCTCAATTCCCCTTCCCTCCATCCCTTGGGAACCACAAATCTACTTTCTAACTCTATGGATTTGCCTATTCTGGATATTTCATATCAATGAAGTAATATAATATGTGGGCTTTTACATCTAGCTTCTTCCACTTAAAATACTCTTTTCAAGTTCATCCATGTTGTATCATGAATTAGTGCTTTATTTCTTTTTTATGGCTGAATGATATTCCATTCTGTGGATACACATCATTGTATTTTTTCATTCAACCAGTTGATAGGCATTTGTTGGTTTTAATTATTTTATCATTTTACTATTTATTAGTAATTATTTAGAATAATATTGATATGAACAGTCATCTAAAAATTTTAGGGGTATTTTTGTGGGCATATGTTTTCATTTCTCTCGGGTACACACCAAAGCAGATTGCTGGATCTGATAGTTAATTCTTTGATCTATTTTGAGTTAATATCTGTGTATGGTATTAATTCTTTTACATGTAGATATTCAGTTGTTCCAGTACCATTTGTTGAAGGGACTGTTGTTTTCCTATTGAATCATCTGGGTACTCTTGTCAAATGTCAACTGATAGTAAATGTAATGATTCATTTCTGAACTTTTAATTATATTTCATTGATCTATTTGAATATCCTCATGCCTTTATCACACTTTCTTAATTACTGTAACTTTGTAGCAATGATGAAATCTGGACTTTTCTGTACTCCAACCTTGTTCTTGTTTTTCAAGATTGTTTTGGCTATTCCGGATCCCTTGAGTTTTTTACATATGAATTTTAGAAACAACTTGTCAATGTATGCAGCCAGGATTTTGATAGGCATTATGCTGAATCTGTATATCAGTTTTGGGAATATTACCATCTTACCAACTTTAAGTCTTTCAATCCATAAACATGAGATATCTTTCTGTTAACTCGGTTATTCTTTAACTTCTTTCAACTATTTTTTGTAGTTTCAGAGTACAACTTCTGCACTTTTTTGTTAACTTTATTTCTAAATATTACATGTTTGGTGTTATTTTGAATGTAATTACTAATTCTTAATTTCATTTATCAATTGATTTTCTAATAATTATCTTGTGCACACAACTTGAACATAACTTTTAAAGTTCTTACAAATCAATATATAAAGACAAACTCCTGATAAAAAATTGGCAAAGAATGTAAACAAGCAGTTTATAAAAGAACTGAACATGGCCAATAAAATATGCTTAAGCTCACTAAGTATTAAAGGAATGCAAATTAATTAATATGATACTATAGTTTCCTATCAAAATGACAAAGCTTTAAGAAAAGGAATACATTTTTTATACAATAATCCCACACTAAAGGGAGTGTGCAACTCTAGTGTATGGTAATTTGGGAATGTGTATTAATTATTTTAAAGATTTTTTATATTGTTTGTATAGTAATTTTTATAGGAATTTATTCTAAGGAAATAATCATAGATGTACACAATTATTTACATACAAAAAGCATTATTTATTACAGAGTAAAATGGAAAGATCTCAAATGCTTGACAATAGCAAACAGATAAATGTATATCCATAGGATGGAATACTACATTACTGTGGAAAGTGAACTGCTAGAAGTATGGAAAGTCATAGGAATAGGCTTATTATTATTCAGTAAAGTAAACACATATAATCAGATTCAAATATTTTTTTCAAAATTACTATGTAACTGTGTCTATCTCCTCCCTATTCACTAATAACAGACATCTTCATGCTCTACTTATGTGGCTTACTATATAACTGTGTGTGTGTGTTCTGTATGTATGTATTGTTGATGGTTTGTTGCTGGATAAGGAAATGTGAATTCATGTGATTTGTTTTCTTCTTTATACTATTTTGATTTATCCAGTTCTTAAATATATACACACTTACTTATTTTATGATAGCAAAACTCATCAAATTATTGGAAAGACTTACTGAGCATGATGTTCTGTTTCTCAGAGCCTCTAGAGCTAAGATGATTGGAGTGGTGTCAGAAGCCAGATTCTTGCTAGTGTGAGAAAGGCTGTGTTGAGCAGGTGTTAGTAGCTGAAACAACTAGTAGCCAAATACCAGGAGTGATCCTGAGAGTTTTCTGGGCTCTGTGACCAGCTTAGAACAAACAGTGCACCTTTTCCTAAAGGGACCCACTGAGAGAATGATGCAGCTAGTTAGCACTGAGCTGTGGCTGAGCAGTCATACTGCAGAAATATGCTGGAAGAACACTGATCGGGGCTACCAGGTGAGCTTAAATTATGAGTAAGCCACATAAGTAGAGCGTTAAAAAGTCTGTTAGTGAATAGGAAGGAGATGGACACAGAGAGGACCCCAGTCATGTTAATGGCAGAATATTTGAGCCAAATTTTATATGCTGCTGCTGAGGTCCCCGGCCCTCCCCCAGATGCAAAACCTCCCTCCAGGTTCTACTCTTTATGACTCTGCTCCCTCCTGCCACTCCTGGATTTCTATGGCTTTGTTTATGAATATTAAAGTCCTCGTTTATGAATGTGACATGAACAAACTTCTGTTTCCTGCAATGGGGGACTGAGTGGGAGATGACATCCAGCCTGCTACAAGCAGTTCGGATGGAGTATAGGGTGGAAAAGAAGAGTGCTGGGGGATGAAGGTGGAGAGGCGGATGGGGCCAGGCCTTGGAGGGACTTAAACACTGAGGACTTTATCAGCCTTGTATCTTAGTTTGGAATCTGTCACTAACTTATGATATGACTTAGACCTATTGTGGTCTCCTTTGTAAAATTTGGATATTGGTTCAGGTAAGCATTAAAATTATCCCCAGCTTGCCAGGCATGGCTCAGTGGTTGAGCATTGACCTATGACCAGGAGGTCACAGTTCCATTCCCTATCAGGGCACATGCCTAGGCTGTGGGCTGGATCACCAGTAGGGGGTGTGCAGGAGGCAGCCAATCAATGATTCTCATCATTGATGTTTCTGTCTCCCTTCCTCTCTGAAATGAATAAAGATATATTTTTTAAAAATTATCCCCAGCTCTTCAAGTATTAATGTACTATTTACCTTAGAGCAGGTAAGCAGCTACTTACCTTTCTAACTTATCCAGAAAGCATGGCTCTCAGGAGCAAGGACACCACTGAGTGATCAGAGGACAGATCCAGAGCACGGCCACCCACCTCAGGTGACCTTTTCTAAAGCTTCCCCAGGCTCCTAGACAGCATGGTCTCAGTTCTAAACCCTGAGGACTGAGGGAGTTGGGAGATCCTGATTCTCTTCATCTTTATTTTTTTGGTACTTTGTTCTGATTTATTCATCTTATATACAGGTTTTCATGTGAAATTTGTGTGTTAAATTGCTTCAGAATGCCATTTACTGATTCACTTCATCTTAGATGAGGTTTGACATTAAAATATCATACTAAAGAGAAAACCAAGATGGCAGCATAGATAAACACCTGAAATTGCTGTCTCGCACAGCCACTTCAAAACTACAACAAAAAGAAAAAACAGACACCACCCAGAACCACTGGATGGCTGGCTGAGTGGAAATTCTACAACTAGAAGGAAAGAGAAGAGCACGCAGAGACTCAGAGGAGGTGCGAAAGTAAAGTGCAGAGGTATGGAGGCAGAGGCGCACGGAAAGGACTGGCAACTGAGGACATGGTTGTCTTTTTCAATCTGGAGGGAGTCACAAGCTCCCGACGGCTCTGAACTTTAGTTCTGGGCAAGTTTCTGGGGGTCCAGACTCATACGGGGAGAAACTGGACTATCTGGGATCAGGAGGAACTCCAGAGTAGCTTTCTTTCAGAGGTAATGGCAACGATTACTGGGGAACACTGAGACCCGGTGCCTCTTAGGGCTGGGCTGAGGATCAGCCATAGCTGTTTGCTCTGCCCTGTTGATTCCCCGAGTCCCCGCCCCATCCAAGCTGCTCCCAGAGGCTTTTGAATATAAAAGGCTGGGTTGCCTCAGGCAGAGGCTAAATTAGCACCTCCTTAGAGATCCAAGAGCCAGTGCATCCGGTGGTCAGAGTGGGACCATCCAGATTACAACTCCTCAGATCCATAAGGGACACACTCAGGGGACAGACTCAGTGAGCACCAAAGCCCCACTGAAGCAAGTCCTGCCCCATAAGGGTGTCTCCAGCACAGAAGTTCTCCCACCATAGACACAGATGATTCTCACAGCCAAGTGGCTTGGAGGTCAATTCCTCCCAGTGATACCAACAACAATTAGGGCTTAGCTACAACAAGACTGTGCACAAAACCTACAAAGGGGTGCATCAAGAGTGTCCAGCTCAGGTAACTGGGGAGGCTGAGCCACTGGGCCCTATAGGACACCTAGCATACAAAGCCACTCTATCAACACAGGGAAGCAGCCAAATGTGGAGACAAAGAAACAGGTTACAAATGACAGAAATGGCAGAAAGCAAACTACTGGATATAGAGTTCAAAACCACTGTTATAAGGTTTTTTAAGAATTTTCTAGAAACTGCCAATAAATTTAGTAAGACCCTCAAGGATATGAAACAGGACCAGCTAGAATTTAAGCATACACTGACTGAAATAAAGAATAATATACAGAGATCCAACAGCAGACTAGAGGTTCACATAATCAAGTCAAAGATTTGAAATACAAAGAAGCAAAAAACACCCAACTGGAAAAGCAAAAAGAAAAAAGAATCCAAAAATATGAAGATAGTGTAAGGAGCCTCTGGGACAATTTCAAGCATACCAACATCTGAATTATGGGGGTGCCAGAAGAAGAGAGAGAGCAAGATATTGAAAATCTATTTGAAGAAATAATGACAGAAAACTCCCCCTACCTGATGAAAGAAATAGACTTACAAGTCCAGGAAGCACAGAGAACCCCAACAAAAGGAATCCAAAGAGGACCACATCCAGACATATCATAATTAAAATGCCAAGGGCAAAAAACAAAGAGAGAATCTTAAAAGCAGCAAGAGAAAAGCAGTTAGTTACCTACAAGGGATCACCCATACGACTGTCAGCTGATTTCTCAACAGAAACTTTGCAGGCCAGAAGGGAGTGGCAAGAAATATTCAAAGTGGTGAACAACAAGAACCTACAACCAAGATTGATTTACCCAGCAAAGCTATCTTTCAGAATTGAAGGTCAGATAAAGAGCTTCACAGACAAGAAAAAGCTAAAGGAGTTCATCACCACCAAACCAGTATTATATGAAATGATTTCTTCTTTAAGAAGAGGAAGAAGAAGAAAAGTAAAGATAAAAACTATGAACACAAATACATATCTATCAACAAGTGAATCTAAAAACCAAGTGAATAAAAAATCTGATGAACAGAATAAACTGGTTAATAGAATAGAATCAGGGGCATAGAAAGGGAGTGGACTGATAATTCTCAGGGGAAAAGGGGTGTGGGGAGTAGGGAAGAGCTGGACAAAATTGTACACTTATGGATAAGGACAATGGGGGAGGTGGGAGGGCAGATGGTGGGGTGGGGACCAAGAGGAGGGATGCTATGTGAGGGAAAAAGAAGAACAACTGTAATAATCTGAACAATAAAGATTTTTTAAAAATCATACTAAAAAAAATCATACTCAGCTATTCATTTCTTGAAAACAGGGCTATACACCCTTATGTATCATACTGTCTATTCCAAGAAGCTGGCATTTGTGGAGCCAGCTTGTTAGCTAAAGGAATGAACAAAAGTGCAAATGGCAGATGTTTACTAGAATTATTATGGTGATCACTTCATAAAGTATACAAATCATTATCTTGTACAGCATTGACTGACATTTTAACATCCTCTACGTTAGTCAGACTGTCTTGGTTATTATGGACAGACATGTGATTTCTAATGAATCCTACTCCTCAGAGACCTCTGTTTCCAAATGGCATGAGGCCTCTGACCCTGCCCATAATCGGAGAGAAGTGCAAATGAGAACCCATAAGAGGAGGGAGTGTGGGAGGAGGATGAAGATTTTGCAAAGCAGGGAGCCAGCAGTCTGTGTAAAGGGGCAGAGCAGAAGGCTGGCTGACCTGTGTCCCTGGAGGATGTACCCAGCCAACACGTGTCTCCAGTGGGTGGAGGGGAAATTGCAGGAAAAGGAAGCAAGCAGCCTATGAGACCTTCCCCCTGCTAGCTCCATCTCCTCAAAGTGTTGTCCTCAGTCCAAGTGTGATATCATCATGGACTTCAAACTAATAAAAAAATGTTCTTTAAAATCCTTATGTGCAATAATAGCACGTTTCCATAACTTTTATTTATACTTATAGGTGCTACTGATTAGCAAATGCTAATTAAGGATTACTAAAATATGGCAAGAGTATGAGCCATGAAAAAAAATACCACACCGAGTTTGGGTTGTGTGTGTGTGTGTGTGTGTGTGTGTGTGTTTGACTTTTTTGTTTTTCTGCTGAAGATTAACCCAAGAAGATTAAAGCATCTGTTTCCCAGACCCTCCACCAGGAAAAAAACAGACTTCCAATATTACTCTAAAGTTTCTAGCACTTTATACACAACCTCACTCCCACGAGTAAATCCATGTTGTGCTTCAGGACCATTAAAGGGATTGAAATGAGCACCGGGAGTTGATAAAGATGAATTAACTGGACTAAAGGGAGAAGGCAGAGGCTAAGGGGCACACCTGAAGGTTTGTGAGTCCAGCAGAAGCCCCGGTTGGATTTGCTCTCTGGTGAGGTGACGGCATGGTGCACCTGGCCAGGTTGGACAACAGGCATGGCCTCCTCGAACCTGCATGAGATTTGGGGTCTAGTCTTGGCCTGCAGGACTAGAGACACCTGCTTTTGTTCCAAATTGACTAACGGCTGCCTTAGCAGAAAACTCAGCCATGACAATAATGGACAAAAGGCGGGCCATTCCCCAAATGTTCTGGCCCGCGTTGGTCCAGAGAGTCTCACTAGATAGACCCTAGGAACGCTGTGAGCCCTCCCCTCCTATGGTGATACTGAGCCCCTCAACAACCTGGCAAGCAGGGACTTGGAGCTAGACTGTAAAAGTAATATAACTTTTCCTGAATGCGAGTGTCATGGATCGGATTCATAGCTTCATATTTGGCAGTCATAAACTAAAATTAGCCAATTATTAGTGCCTGCTGAAGGCTAGTTCAGCATTTTACTAATAAGTCTGGCACAAGCACATTCATTTGGCTTCTACCCTGTGAGATATTAGGAACTCCCACCAGTTTCAGAAAGATTGCATGCTTGTCTGTGTACCATCAGTGTTGATTGGAGCTTTCCACGGTTTTTAACTGCCAATATGCAGGCCTTTTCATTATTTCATTAAATTTTAATTTTACTGTTGGTTTTGCTTAATCTTTATTTTAGTTTGCGGTGACTTGTTCAGTTAACCTCATGGTGAATGATGATGTGTATTTTCATTAACAAAACTTTACCCTATAATTTCCCCATATAAAAATAGATGTTTAGACATCTGTTGGTGCCTCAAATATCAAACATTCATGCCTTATTGCTAAAACAGATGTTTATATAATCATCCTCACTCCCACCCCAGTTAGCTTGAGTAGTGGTATTTGGTTGGAATCACCAATTCTTTTTTTCTGCTCTAATTTAGAATGGTGGGGTAGGTAGAGTGAGGGTTCCACTTAGCCTTTATCAATAAGTTTGGGGGTGACACTCAGAGGCCACCCCCCCCCCTGCAGTCTCTGAGGCCTGTGTCTTCCTTGCCACTTATTCTTTCCCTTGCCTTTTATCCCCATAATTTCCAGAAACAAGGAAGAGACTGCAGTTTATCGGTTTCAGTGTTGTAACCATATATTTTGCATTTGTTATATAAGACATGAAGAGGCACTAGATTAGATAAATAATCTGAAAATTGTTTTGATGTGTCAGCAGCAAAAAATACTATAAGCTAAATTACTTTTGATAATAATTTATATAAAGTTTAATTCTTACCTTGTAAGTAAACTGTGTCCTAGTATTAATTCTAAACTTGTTTTTGTGGGTAATGTTTTAAAGTTAGAGAAAATTACTTTTTAATACCTAAAAATTCAGAAAACAATGTTATAAATGTTGTTGTACCCACTACCCACAATGAATAAATGCTAACATTTTATATTTATTTCATTTATTTTTAAACTAAAATATTACTGATACAACCATAGCCTCTTTTTATCCAATCTTATTTCCCTCTTTCCTAGGAACACACATATTCACAATTTCATACGTATCTCACGTTTAATACGTCTCTATACTTTTATTGCATAAGTGTGTATCCATAAACTAAAGTGTCATTGTACGTTTTTAAATTTACTTAGATGACACTTTAAGGCACATATCATTCTGTAATTTTGCTTTCTCATTCAGTATTATGTTTTAGAGATTTATTTACACATATAGATCTAGTTTATTTCATCTAGTTCATTCATTATAAAAGACTCAGAGTCTTTCTTTATATAAACATACCACATTTTATTTATCTATTCCCCTACCAATGGACCAATAAAAATACACAGTATTCCGTAAATTGTCAGCTTAGCTGTCCTTCTCTGCAGGAAGCTTTTTCTATCCCTCCCTCCCTCCAACCATCAGGTTGTGTTAAATGCCCTCCGTTGGCCACACATATCCTAGGCTCCATGACATACTGCTGAAAACGCTTCCCTTTGTCTTAGACTAGAGGCCCCTTCAGATCAGGGTCCTGTCATCTGTTTGTTCATAGTGTTCATGATGTGGCCCCTTGGCCGGCACTGTGCATGGCATACGTTGGCTCTTTTTTATAAACAATCTAGGGGCCTGGTGCACAAAATTCGTGCACGGGGGGCGGGGGGGAATTCCTCAACCCAGCCTGCCCCCCTCACATATTGTGAGCCCTCAGGGGGTGTCCTATTGACAGTTAGGCCTGCTCCCTGCTCCCTTTGGGGAGCTGGCCTAAGCCACAGTCTGGCCTCCCTTTGTGGGAGGTAACCAGGCTAATCAGAGGAAGCCACCAGCCCCATCACCTTGCTGCTATAGCCACTGTCAGTCAACGCAGCAACTAAGGTGTTTTCATCAACACGGACTCCAGTCCCTTCACCATGAAAAAATGACAACTTCCTTTAGGCATTTTCAAGATGTATCTTCCATAGGATATGACATTTCTTTCTTTCTTTTTTTCATTCTCACTTGAGGATATGTTTCCATTGATTTTTAGAGAATGTGGAAGAGAAGGGAAAGACAGAGAGAAACATCAAAGTGAGAGGAATGAGGGTGCCCTACCTGCATATGCCCTGACCTTGGCCCTGGCCAGGGAGGAGCCTGCAACCTAAGTACATGCCCTTGGTCAGAATTGAACCCAGACCCTGCAATCAGCATGCTGAGGCATTATGCACTGAGCCAAACTGGCTAGGGCAGGATATGACATTTCTTAGCTCTCTAGCAGTGGACCTTCATTTTTTTTCTCCAAGAGTGTGGTGGGAAAATCCTAGATTGCCTTTTTGGATTCTTACTACCCACATTACTAAGAATATTACCAGTGGCATACCGGGAGCTTAGCTAATAAGCGATAAGAAAAGGTGTTTCCTCTGTAGTTCACTCTGATCACCGGCTCCACTTTTACCCCTCCAATGCCAGCTCCACCCCTGCCAAGGCTTGTAACCTCTGGCTGAGGCTACAGGCCTTGGCAGGTAACCCTCAGGCCTCTCTGATTGTGGGCTCCGTCCTTGTCCCACTGTAGCTTGTGGCCAAGGCTACAGGCTGGGGCAGAGGACCCTCAGACCCCTACATTGCCGGCTCCACTCTTCCTCAGACCCCTGTGATGGCAGGATTCTCCCCTGCCCCTCTGATCACTGGCTCTGCCCCTGCCCAGGCCCTGAGATCGCTGGCTCTGCCCCTGCCCCACTGCATCCTTTGGCCAAGGCTACAGGCCTGAGCAGTAGACTCCCAGGACCCTCCGATTGCTGGCTGTGCCCTTGCCCCTCTACAGCCTCTGGCCAAGGCTACAGGTCTGGGCAGGAGACCCCCAGACCCTGGTTTTGCCAGCTCTACTGGTGCCCAGACCCCTGAGATCAGAGGCTCCACCCCTGCCCCTCCAATCGCTGGCTCTGCAGAGTACAGGCCTCTGCGATCTCTGGCCTTGCCCCTGCCCATGCCTGAGGACTCTGGTCTTATGCCTAGGTAGGGCACTCTCATACCTCTCTGATCACCGGCTCTGCCCCTGCCCCCTCTGATCATAGACTTCACCCTTCCCCATATCTGAGGCCTCTGGCAAAGGCCTCTGGCCTGGGCAGGGGACCCCCAGACCCCTCTGATCACCTGTTCTGCCCCTCGGACCCCCCACCTCCCCCACCACCTGCCTGGCTAACAGGCCTGACCACTTCAGTGGCAGAGCTGAGCCGGACTGCGTGCCGCCATCTTGTGGCCATGGGGGAAGCCATCTTTGTGATGGAGTGATGCCTAATTTGCATATTACTCTCTTATTAGACAGGATGTGGCTATGGGCGCTGCCATGTTGTGGCTATGGCGGTGGCCATCTTTGTGACAGAGTGATGCCTAATTTGCATATTACTCTCTTATTAGACAGGATGTGGCTATGGGCGCTGCCATGTTGTGGCTATGGTGGTGGCCATCTTTGTGACAGAGTGATACCTAATTTGCATATTACTCTTTTATTAGATAGGATGAATGAGTGATTCTATACCATCAAGTAACTGGCATCAATGACTTGCTGATGTGGCTTAAAATCAAGGCCCAAAACAAAACACTCCTGTGTGTCCTCCCTGCTAGACCTACTTGTTCCCTCCAGTTGAATAATAGGAATCCTTCGCCATTGGAGGTTATAGCAAATGAAGCTGGTGGTTATAAAGTTCTCAGTTGTAAATTTGTTAAACCTTTGCCACCTGGTACTACTTGCTTATATTAAAATCAAACGTTAACTGGTATCTGGTTTAGTTCTAAATTATGCATTTCTTTTAAATTAAATAAATCATCCTATATAATAAAACCCTAATATGCAAATCGACTGAACGGCGGAATGACTGGTTGCTATGATGCGCACTGACCACCAGGGGGCACACACTCAATGTAGGAGCTGCCCTCTGGTGGTCAGTGCACTCCCACAGGAAGAGTGTTGCTCAGCCAGAAGCCAGGCTCACGGCTGGCTGGTGAGCACAACGGCAGTGGCAGGAGCCTCTCCCACCTCTGCTGCAGGTAGGCAGACATCACCCGAGGGGTCCCAAACTACGAGAGGGTGCAGACTGGACTGAGGGATCCCTGCCCTCCCCACCTCAGTGCATGAATTTTGTGCACTGGGCCTCTAGTAATTTTCATAATAAGCACCTGTCTTTCCAGGTGCCCTGCCATTTGAATAAGTATGAGAACTGCTGTGTTTACTACATAAAAAATATAGGCATTTATTCATACAATAAAAAATATTTCAAAGTAGTAAATTTCTGGAAGTTTAAAAATATACTACATACATTAGCTTCTTTATTCCTTACATAAATCTAAAAGATGGGTATTATTATTATTCATGCTTTATAGATAAGGAAACTGAAGTCTGAAAAAAATTAAGTTTCCCCAAATCACAGAACTAGTTAGAGATGGAGTTGGGATTCTGACCCATTGAATAATACAGCCACCCTGCAGACACACATTTTAATTTAGCCAGTTGTCATTTGCCTGCAACGTATCTCTGTAGAAATCTACAGTGAACTGATGAAGGTTTTAACCCATTAGAAAGGGTTGTAATTTATGGTTCATCTAATAATTCATTCCACCAACAGTTATTGAACATTTATTTTGTTCTAAGCATTGGATGAAAAAAAAAAAGGCATCATCTCTACCACTGAGTTGTTTACTGTCCTGCACTCAAATATTTATGATTCAGTCTCACAGGGTTCCAGAGAAGGAATGTGAAAAGTACATGGGAAGTACATGCAAAATTTGGAAGTTTAGACAAGTCTTCACAGAAGAGATGGCATTTTAGCTTAATCTATGAAATTATGAAGGATGAGGGAATCATGATGAAGGACCTGGTTCAAAAATCTGAATTTTATATCTGATATGAGTTTTGGCAACTAACAATATATCTGAGTCTTAGTTTTTTATGATGCAGACAAAAATATATATTCCTCCTAGAGTTAATGGAAGGATGAAATAAAATTAAGCATGTGGAGTATAAATAACAATGGGGGTGATTATTGTCACTCTCCTTACGGATGGTAGAGAAGGGGTTCATGGGCTAAGAATCACCCTTTCCTGGCAGAGCCCCAGTGAAAGCCTTAGTGACACAACACACCCATAATTGGCTACCACTTTCAGTTGTGTTGTTCCTAGACTATAGGATATTGCCTTTTCTCTTATATGGTGCACGCACACAAAAGATCTTCAGGTTCCTATCCTAAGTTATCCCTAGACACAAGGTAGAAGATAGGGATGGTGCCTCTAAATTGGAGTTCTATGCTGCTTCGAGGACCAGATGATTGACAGTGACATTGGGGAGGAGCAGATGGGGGAGGAAGCAATTGGATAAAAGGCCTGAGACTCCAGGCATGCAGCCTCTGTCTATCCTCTCCCCTCCCCTCAAACTTTCCTTAGCCCTCCCAGTTTTACCACGTTGGGCGCTTTCTCAAGTCCAGACCAGTTTTCTAGTCTTTTTTTTTTCCCCTTCCTTCAGAGTCCCTCTAGCATTTCCCCAATAATACAAACCATTATTCACACAGTTTCTTTGGGTTGTGTGATTTTACTGAATATGGATATCCTATATCTGATTTAGCAAAACCTATACAAGAATTTTCCCTTTCTTATTACTGACTGAGTTGATCTCCTCTTGCCTGTCACCATTCTAAGAGCTGCAAATCTTTTCGCTCATTTAATCCCAAGGATGTCTCTGTTTTATTGACAGGAAAACCAGAGCAGAACAACACACAGTAGTATGTCCAAGAGCCTGTTGTTGGTAGCGGCAAAGCTGAGGTTTGAATCCTGGCAATTCACTGCATGCTCTAACCCCCAGCCTGCCTTGCACCTACAGAGAATAGTTAGCCAATGGCCATGGCAAGAAAGTGTTTATGGAAATGAAGTAAATTTTATGTTGGTCGAAAAAAATCAGTCTCCTGGCCTATGCTGTGGTAGCAGTAGTTTTAGTTATACTAACATTTTTTGCTTGGTCTGAGTCTTTCCATGGGTGCCTAGAGAGTAAAAGGGAAAGAAGATCATAAATAGGCCAATATGTGATTGGCTTGATTTCATGACTCTGTAGCTCTCAGTCTAAGATGTCATCTCGGTTGCAGCAATTTCCTGGTACAATTTGAGGGCATTAACTCACCCCAGTAATTTGTAAAAGAGTGAAGGAGGGAAAGTTGCAGGAGAAGAAAAATGAGCAGGCCTACAGACATGGATTAAGTACACAATTTATATGCCATTTCACATCCTTTTTTAATTTAGAAAAAGAATGATTTCAAGAAAAGATTGAAAAGTGGGCACTAAGCAGATTAGAGGAAGTTGCCCATGACTACTCCGAAGAGTTCCCCAGGCCTTGCTTTTTTTTAACTCAGTGGTTCTCAACCTTCCTAATGCCACAACCTTTAATACAGTTCCTCATGTTGTGGTGACCCCCAACCATAAAATTATTTTTGTTGCCACTTCATAACTGTAATGTTGCTACTGTTATGAATCGTAATGTAAATATCTGATATGCAGGATGTATTTAGGTGACCCCTGTGAAAGGGTCATTTGACCCCAAAAGGGGTCGCGACCCACAGGTTGAGAACCGCTGATTTAACTGATGTCTTTTAATTCCTCTTCCAGAGAGCCACCCTGAACACATTAACACTGATATTGTTAATCAGGCCCAGCTGATCCAAACACTATCTGTTATGGAGCACGATGTTTGTTAAGGTAACCGGTAGGAAAGAGATTTTTAGAAACCGTTTTAATTACCTGCAAAAAGAAGGGTTTTCAGGTTTCAGGCATTGTAGTTATTTCACATACATATTCTCTGCTTAAACGGAGTTCTGTCTCGGGGAGCGGTTAAAATAAAATCTGTAAGGCTGGACTTCTCCAGTGGCAAGAGAACCCATTAAAGCAGGAAAAGGAAAAGCAAATCATGTTCTCTCAATATCTAGCCCAGTTAAGTTGCCAGTTATTGATTTAGTCTGGGATGGAGTAGCTTTAAATCTCCCTCATTATACAAGTCCCATATATCTCTTTAGCTTCGCTATCTGTGCTTTAATCTCTGGGTCTGAAATTAAGCACAACGTGCACAAACCATTTTAATATGTTCTTGTGTCACCAGGAACACGTTTGCTCGGAAAGGTCTCCCCAGCGTTATGGTTTTGTTTGATTTGTCAGGGCCACTGTTCACCGCACACGGGCCATTGTCGGTGACAACCTTTTATTTCTTCTTTGGAATACCGGCCCACGTTTCTGAAATCCTGTTTGTGAATTAAGTGTAATCATCTAGATTGGAGTGATTCCTTCCAGTTCTCCAAGACCCTGTACCAGAAAGGCAGAATCTCGGTCACGCACCAGGCAGACCTCTTGAAATGGAATCTGCCTTTTAAAACTCCCCACGCGATTGGTATCTACATTACAGCTGGAGAAGCACTGCCCCAGTGATGACATCCCTAATACAGCAGGGATGCAGCTAGACAGAGACTGTCAGCCTTCCTTCATTTTGCTCATATACATAGAAAAGCATTTTTTTTTTCCCCGAGGTAAAACTTTGTATTCTCAAGCTGAGTTATATTTATTTTTGGACAGAATAATAGCATGAATAAAGGTGTTAAGGAGGGTGACATGATAAGGGACGGGGTTAATTTGGCGGGAGGAAGTTCAGCCTGACCAGGTGTCTTTAGCACACAGATCCCCTGGCTTTGGTCTTTAACTGTCACTTTTATTCATCATTTTCTTAACTCCCGTTGACAACTCATGGAACACCAGACATGATTAGCTGTTAATTGTTTTGGCATGATGCTTGATATTACCACTTTAACTGTTAGCAGCATTGATCCAGGAACATTTCTCATTTCTTCTTAAAACATTTTTCATTTTTGTAGGCTTCCTCTGTCTGGATCATCATCATATAGAATAAGGTCAAAGAAAGAATATGTGAATAATTCTGTTTTGTAAAAACAAGCATATATGACATGTGGATATTGACTTGAAAATATTCCAGAAAAATAGTTTAAGTTGCTAAATTTATGATCATTAATATTCATTGTCTTGTCCCCTGGGCAATAAGGATAATAATTATGGGAACTATTATTTTTTTCTGGACCCTAAATTAGAACATACATGACCAAGAACAAAATATGTAATATTGGAATTACCCTGGGAAATATGATAAGTGGGTTAATTATTGTTCACAAATAGAATGATGATTCTTTAAAAATATTTGCAAATGGACAGGCTCATTGTGGAGTTAAATGAAACTCATTATTTCCAGGTTAAATTCCTAATCTTTGAGAAGACTCAATATGCATGCTATGCCTTACATTTTTAAAACTTTTAATTGAAATGCAATGTATATTTAAAAAGGTACATATTATCTTAAGCATATCACTTGGTACGTTTTCACAGAAGTAACATACTCATCAAGAACTAGAATAGAACCAGCACGGGAGAAGCAAGCCCTTCCTGTGCTTCCTTTTAACTTCTGTCCTGCCTTTTAACAGCATGACTGTTTTGCCTGGTTTTGTACTTTTATATAAATGGAATTATAGAACGTATCCTCTTTTTTTCTTTCAACACTGTGTTTGAGATACACCTAAGTCGCTGTGTGTAGTTTAAGTTCATGCAATGTAATTGTACGAAATCCCACTGAGTGAAGATATAACACTTTATCCCTTGCACTATTGATGGGCATGTAGGCATTTCAGTTTTTGGATATCACAATAGTGCTGCTCTGAATATTCTAGTACATGTCTTGGATGAATATAGATATTTGCATTAGGTATCTCATGACAGTGGAATTGCTGGATACACAATGTTTCACTCTAATAGATTCTGCCAATAAAAATAGTTGTACCCATGTATACCCCACTGTAGAAGATCAAGGTTTTGCTCATCCTCTACAACAGTTGTCATTTGGCTTATAAAAACCATGGCCACTCTGCATGCACAGTGATGCCACATTTAGATTTTGATTTGAACTTTAATATAGCTTCTGTTTTAACGAAGGTCCCAGGAAAATCTTTTGCTGAATCTCTGTTATAAGTGGTCACAGCTCTGTGTGTCATGGTTAAGTGGGCAACAGCAGGCATTATTTGAGAGGTCCAAATGTTTATTTGCTGAAAATTATCTAGTCCACGAAGTTTTACCTGAAATTTCCACTTTTAACATTTACCCTTTAAGGGTATTGTCTAAGCTAAAGAATTATGAAGCTTGTAGAAATTACTTAAGTACTAAATGAATATGTAGGGTGTCCCCCCAAAATGTATACACACTTAACAGGTGGTAGCTCAATTGATGTTTCCTTCTTTTCAGATGTAACCATTGGAATTAATAATTATTCAGCCCTGACCAGTTTGGCTCAGTGGATAGAGTGTTGGCCTGCAGACTGAAGGGTCCCAGGTTCGATTCCAGTCAAGGGCATGTACCTTGGTGGCGGGCACATCCTCAGTAGGTGGTGTGCAGGAGGCAGCTGATCTATGTTTTTCTTTCATGGATGTTTCCAACTCTCTATCCCTCTCCCTTCCTCTCTGTAAAAAATCAATAAAATATATTTTAAAAAATAATTATTCAAATTTTGGGAGTGACACCCTATATTTAATCTGATTAACTCATCACCATTATTTATCACCTGATGATAGAGGGTCTTTGAAAATTGCAAAACATAATTTGATGGGTGTGTATTAGTGAATGGAACAGGGAAAGTAGGGGAATAAGTGTGCAATGAGTGGGAAAATGGAGACATATCAAGCATAATAAAGCTCTGATAAATACAAGAGGGCCTTCAAGAAGCCTGGGATGGCAGGGTGCTTGCTGTCCTGGAGAACAAAGAGTAACCCCATAGGCATTATTGTCCTAGTAATCTAGACTACAACAAATTATTTTAGAGTTTTACCCATGATTGGCCTGACTGCAATGGACAGGTGCAGATTATTTTGTATAAAGAGAAAATAGCCATATTTTCTAGACAGTAAATGTTCATCAACTTCAAATTACACCTCAAATGCTGCCAGTGTCTGGGCCATTGATAGATGAGCTAGGTCTTTCCAGGTCTAATGCTGAGTAATGCAGATTAGATTCTCCTGAGTTATGCCTAGTGCGGCTGGAGGACACAAAATACTTGCCAGGGACATATTTCCATGCCAAATTCTTGCCAATGTTGTTAATAGTATTGCACCCTGTACATGTGCATGCACTCTTAGTTTTATTAATGACAATAGTATGCCTTTGTCCTTTCTTTCACCTTTTAATTTTTGAATAGGGAATAACCTTTGTTTCATCCAGACTCTTCAGAAAGCAAATGCTAACCTGAAAGGCATGCATTCAGTCCATTCCTCACTCCACCCCCCATGCAAGCAGTGGGTGGGATCAGCTCAGATAAATCTCAGCTGTGCTGATCCTCTTAGATTTGCATGCTATGGAGAATAGACAATATGAAGAAGGGAGGGAAATGCTTGAGTCTCCAAGTCAGAGAGGAAAGTGGCCTCATCGGAAGGAATTACTTTTCAACATTTTTAGGGTTTATGGCTGGCCATGCATTCAGCTCAGCCTACATCTGCTGGTCCAGAATTGTAACACCTTTCTGGGGTTGTGGGTAGAGAAATTACTACAAAAGAGCCAGGCTAATAACTTGTTATGGATGAGAATAGTGGAAAGATAAAGAATGTTTTCTCATTAACATTAAAAACAGAAAAAAAGGAAGTGAAAATGGCTCTAGACTGAGCCGCTCTTATACTGTGGCAATATTAATTTGTAAATTAAATAAGAAAAGTCACTGTTAAAATATGTAATAGATTTTAACAGCTCCAATAGATATTTTTAATTGATTTTTAAAAGAGAGACAGGAAGGGAGAGGGATAGAGAGCTAAAAACACCGATGAGAGAGAAACATTATCAATTGGCTGCCTCCTGCATGCCCCCAACTGGAGATTAAGCCCACACCTGGGCATGTGCCCTGACCACAGGGAACTGAACCTCTGACCTGTTGGTTCCTGGGTTGATGCTCAACAACTGAGCCACACTGACCAGGCACAATAGGTACTTTTAAGCACCCTTACCATGTGCCTCAAAAACTCCTTTGAGCCAAGATAACTCAATCTGCTTAGAGTCTTCGCACAAAATGTGGGATTACTATCACAAGGCATATTAAAACATGATACTAATTACAAAGATGTAAATAACCAGTTTTCTCCCCTCAAATCATGTCCTTCACACTTTATTTGGGTCCCTGTTACAATATTAGAAAGATATTGCTTTGCCAAAAAAAATTATCAGCAGTTTGTCATATACAATTCATAGGAAAGAATGTTCTGGTAGGAACCTCAGGTGTAACGCATTAGTACCAAGACTCACCTAGGCATGCTAACCACTAGAGGGCAATATTGGCCATACACTTAAGGAATCTAACTCTCCTGTAGAGAGCCTTGTAGCTGAAGAGTGCATTGCCATACATACTGTCAAAATTTTTTGTTGAACATCCCATGTGTGCTGGCATGCTAGGCTCCATGATAAACATGGACATGAATAAGATATTAATCTTAATCTTCAGGAGCATATATTTAAAAATGAAATATAATCACTTATTGATTGAGATTCAACCATAAACTATATATTTTAAGTTGTACTTGTATGCCAATTGATAGATAATGTATCAGTTTGATGTTAATAGCATTAAATAGAGTTTCAAGTACCACCACATAAAAACTACCCAAAGAATAAATGGAATTAGTTTGGAAGTCTGCTTGGCATAAATGAGTATTGGAGGACAGATGAGTTATCTTTATTTTGTCTTGACTATAGCATAATCTGGCTTAAATAATGACAGCTTGAAAGAAATTTTAGTAGATTAATGACTTTTCTTCTAGTGTAGACTACGTATTTTCCCTTTGTAGGACTCATAATTTTCACTAACTGCACTGGTGAAAGTTGAGAGCAATTTCTTACTGAAATATTTGTCTCTAGGGTTAAAGATTATTTTTAACTAATTATTATTTTTAAAATATTTTACTTGATTTTTTAGAGACAGAAGAAGGGATCGAGAGAGAAACATTGATGTGAGTATATAATATTGATCAGCTGCCTTCTGCATATCCCATACCAGGAATCAAGCCCCAAACCTTAGAATCAAACCAGAATCATTTGGTGCAACCAACTGAGCCACACTGGCCAGTGCTATTTATTATTTTTTGAAATTGCTTTTAATTTAAATGAAAAATTAGCTTAATTAGTCGTTTCATAAATTAAATTAGTGCTAAAGTCACTCTGCATAAATTCATCATTTTATTATTTTATTGACTTTACCCATTACTATAAAAAGTTACCCCAGGAATATCAGTTAATATCTATGAATCACCTTCTACATACTCTGAACAATTCCTTCAAGTGAAAGTTCTTAGTTTTTAACAAATATCAGACACAATCTTGGTATATTAATGTGATGTCAGGAAACCCAACTATTGTAGATTAAGACAACATTTGGTTTGCATGTTTCTTAAACATCAAAGATTTTCTAAAACGTAGCACCATTAAAGCTGACAGATTTTCAGTCAACAGTGATTAAATTAAAGTCAGTTTGGTGAGTAGGGAATGAAGAAGCTAGACTAGAGCAAATTAAAAAAGTCTCAATTAGCACCATTACAGTTGTGACATGTGGACCAAAGCCAGATTAAGCAGATGCTATCATCCATTCATTTGTTGTCATGTTTACAATGTGGCAACTGGCTCCAGAGACAGAAGATCTTCTGGAAGTGGTGCATCCTGGGACGCTGCTTTTTGTTTACTCCACAAATGATCATCAGTCATAATGATGCAGTGAGACTGGTACTTGCGTCAGGAACTGTCAAAGCAGAGGTCAAGGGGAACCAAAGCATTAGCACATGCTCTTCCTTTATTAAAAATCACAAATATTACTTGAAAGCATTTCCTCACATTTTCTAAAATTTTCCTAAAGGAAAATAAACTCAACCCCTCCCACAAAAATCTACAAGCATTTAAATTATATCAGCAACTTATTTACGGCATGCATACCTTAAGTAGTTCAAGGGAATAGAATTCCATCAAGTGAAGAGATAAGCATGCATTACATGGCTCCTTTATTTAATTACAAAATACAAAAGCCCATTAGCAGAATGGCCTGTTGGCCTGGAGAGAGGATGCTGGCCTGCCATGTGGTGGACCTGCAGCTTCCTCTCCTGCTCTGACTTGCCAAGCTGGCGGGGGCTCGGAGAGTGGGCATCGTACACGCAGTCAACCTCCAGAAGGAAATGTATGATGATGCTGAACTCTGACACCTTCATTGTCCTCTCATGAGGGAAATATTCATATGAAATGCCTGCAAATATGGCTCTAAAAAGCATTTTTGTAAATGTTTTATTTATGTAAGTTTGAATTAAATATCTTTAGGGGAAAAAAGTATAGAGTTTATAATGTATACCTGCAATGGAGTTTGGGTTCTGCGACCGGCTGTGTGATGGGGAAGACATCATTTAAAATCACTTAAAATGCTTCGTTTCCCCATTGGTGATGGTGGTAACTGGCCTGACCTACCCATAGGAAGTTTACAAGGATCAAGTGAGATTATGTGTGTGAACAGCACCATGTAGATTTAAAAGCCTTATCCTAGCACCCATGGCAGGTTGGGGGGCCTTCACTGAACTT
>PVJC01002090.1:33268-83474 GCA_004026665.1 Murina feae | reverse complement strand
AACTGGTTTGGCTCAGTGGATAGAGCATTGGCCTGTGGACTGAAGGGTCCTGGGTTCGATTCCAGTGAAGGGCATGTACCTTGGTTGCGGGCACATCCCCAGTAGGGGGTGTGCAGGAGGCAGCTGATTGATGTTTCTCTCTCATCGATGTTTCTAACTCTCTATCCCTCTCCCTTCCTCTCTGTAAAAAACCAATAAAATATATTTTAAAATAAAGTAAAATAAAATAAAAAACAATCCTCATCCAAGGATATTTTCCCATTGATTTTTAGGGAGAGTGGAAGAGAGAGGGAAAGACAGAGGCAAACATTGATGTGAGAGAAACACATTGATTGGTTGCCTCCTGCATGTGCCCCGACCATAGACTAGACCAGGGAGGATTCTGCAACTGAGGTACATACCCTTGCTTGGAACAGAAACCAGGACCCTTCAGTCTGAAGGTTGAAGCTCTACCCACTGAACCAAATCAACGAGAGCTGTAGTATTTTTTTTTAAGTTGTTGGTACATAGTAGGTACTTAATGAATGTATTAATAATGAGTAGATTACAGTGTAGATTAGTAAATAAACAGATGATTTTATAATATACTTAAAACAGATATATCTGTCTAAATTTCCCATTGATAAAATCATTAGCAAAGCAATGACTTATGTGAAATATTAATATTTTTTTGTGAGGCTCAGGTCAAAATAGTGGAGTGATCCTTGGTTCTTCTTTCTCTTATTATCCTTATTTAATCCTTCAACAATACATCCAGAATACAGAAGCCACTGTTTCTTGCTTTGAGAATTTCCATAGCTGGACATATTAATTAAAGAGCTTTTAGAGAGAACATTTAGAGATATAGAAATGAAACTAGCATAAAACTATATTTATAGCTGTGACCTACCTCTTCCTTCAAGGTCTGTTGAAAAACTGCACGAATGGAGAGACAACACTGATGGAAATTCTTTATTAGCTGAGGGTGGATAGAGCCACTTAGCTGGGCTACTTCTTCATGGGTAGGAGTAATGAAGATCCCTTGCACTGTTTCTAAAGCAACATAGTGGAAAAGTGTGTTCTCAGGACCAGATGTCAATCTTGAAAAAAAAAAAAAGATATTTAAGCAAGTGTAAAAATACTGCTTTATTTTGAATTGTGTAGATTCCTAATAAGTATTTTATCTTCAGTATTAGTCCCCTGATGTACAAATTCATGCACATTGAAAGGCAATTAATTAGAAGGTGGCCGGCGGGGTGAGACTGGGCTACATGGGCTGGACATGCCCTGGAACCAACCTTCTGCAGTTCTCCCTGGCTGGCTACACCAGGGGCGGCACTGCAGCTTGAAGGGAGTCTGCGCAGTGAGCGGGGTCCCTCTGGCAGGTGGGGTCCCTCGGCCTGGCCTACGGGGATTGGGCTCAAACCAGCTCTCGACATCCCCCAAGGGGTCCCAGATTGCGAGAGGGTGGTTGTTGGGTGATACACCCAGGAATCGGGCTCCCTCCACAGCTCGGCAGCTCCTGCATTGAGCGTCTGCCCCCTGATGGTCAGTGCATGTCATAGCTACCGGTCGGAGCATTTGCCCCTTGGTAGTCATTCCATATCATAGCTACTGTGTGGACAGTTGGATGGTCGCTTAGCTATATGTATGTGTGTGTGGATATATATATATATATCCACACACACATACATACATATATACACACACATACATACATACTAAGGGCCCATACATACATACATACATACATACATACTAGGGGCCTGGTGCACGAAACTTGGAGGGGTGGGTGGGTTCCTCACCCAAGCCTGCCGCCTCTCACATATTGGGAGCCCTCAAGGAATATCCTACTGACAGCTTAGGCCAGCTCCCTACTCCTCTTGGCAGTCTGGCCTCCCTTTGTGTGAAGGCACCAGCCCCATCACCCCACTGCTGCAGCCACTGCCAGTCACCACAGCCACCAAAACGTTTTCATCAACATGGACTCCAGTCCCTTCACCATGAAAAACATGACAACTTTCTTTAAGGATTTTCAAGATATGTCTTTCATAGGATGTGATATTTCTTTCTTTTTTTTTAATCCTCACCTGAGGATATGTTCCCTTGATTTTTAGAGAATGTGAAAGAGAAGGGAAAGTCAGAGATAAACATCAGAGTGAGAGGAACACTTTGATTGGTTGCCTCCTGCATGAGCCCTGACCTGGGCCCCAGCCAGGAAGGAGCCTGCAAAGTAGGTACATGCCCTTAGTCAGAATTGAACCCAGACCCTGCAGTCATTAGGCTGAGGCATTATCCACTGAGCCAAACTGGCTAGGGCAGGATATGACATTTCTTAGCCCTCCAGCAGTGGACTTTCATTTTTTTTTTTGCCAGGAGTGTGGTGGAAAAACCCTAGATCACTTTTTTGGATTCTTATTACCCAAGTTACTAAGAATATTACCAGTGGCATACAGGGAGCTTAGCCAATGAGTGGTTTCCTCTGTAGTTCACTCTGATCACCGGCTCCACCCCTGCCCAGGCCCATGTGATCGCCGGCTCTGCCCCTGCCCAGGTCCCTGTGATTGCTGGCTCTGCCCCTGCCCAGGATTTCAGCCTCTGGCCCAGGCTGCAGGCCTGGGCAGGGGACCCCCAGACCTCTCCGATTGCCAGCTCCTCCCTTGCCCAGTCCCCTGCAATTGCCAGCTCTGTCCCCGCGCCACTGAAGCCTCTGGTCAAGGCTGCAGGCCTGGGTAGGGGACCCCCAGCCCCCTCTGATTGCCTGCCCCACCCTTTGCCCCCTCTCCCACCTCCCCCGCCACCTGTCTGGCTAACAGGCCTGGCAACTTCACTTGCGGGGCTGAGACAGACTGGGCACCGCCACCTTGTGGCTATGGGTACAGCCATCTTTGTGATGGAGTGATGACTAATTTACATATTACTCTTTTATTAGATAGAATAGATATTAGGAGTCTAATTAGGGAAGAAAAACTAGGCCAAACATTTCATTCCCTTATTTAATTCCCTCTTCCTCTTGTTATTATCAATTCCCCTATTGTTATTATCAATTCCCTAATGGAGGCAAGTATTATATATTATGCAAGGATAAACAAACACCAATTCACCTGCAAGTAACTTAATTCACCCCTTTGCTACACAACCCAAATTGGCCAATCCCCTTTTTTTCCATGGTTGGTAATTAATAACTTAGCCCATGTCTGGCCCAGATCTCTTCAAGCCATACACATGCTATCAGTTGAGGGTGGATCAAATATAAAATCATCTTCCAACAAACTAAATACATTTAAGTTAGCTGCATTAAAGCCTTTTAACATGATAGTTAAATTGATGATCTTGAAGAAAAATAAAATTATTACTAACTGCTGAGTTGGGTTAATATTCTAGATTACCATGGCAATTATTAGTTGTATTCTGTTTCTCATTAATAGTCTTACTTCTCTTCTGTATTCTCTTAGTATTTTCATTTCTCTTTTCTTCTTCTCTATCCTTTCATCCCCTATTTAGGTCTCAAATAGGCCAGCAGAACCTATAATAATAATATACTGAATACCCTCTTTGTGCCAGGGTAGGTGCTTTAAAATATCTTAGTCTTAATTCTCATAATGACCCTGCAAGGTAGTAAATATTAGCATCCTTGTTTTAACCATGAAAAAATCAATGTTCAGAGGACTTGGAGTAACTTTCTTGAAGTCACATAGCGAAGTGGCAGTGTTCAGCTACTCTGTAACTTGATCTACTGTACCTTGCTTTCTTTTGCTCCACTACTGACTTCTGATTGGCAATCTTTAAATATATAGACAGCAGCTCCCCATCAGCATCTCAGATATTCAGGCTGTCTCATTCTAATTCTGATATCTATAGTAAAATATTTCTTCAGTTGATGTTTTTTCCCACACCATGAGCACAGAGGCAAGCAAAGGCATATTTCAGCTCTTAGCCTAGTTACTGCCTCCATAGTCTCTGTGAGGTACTGGGAATGAGCACTCTGGGATAAGGAGTATCTGAGCAGCATACCACAGCCTCTACTAGAGCCTAAAAATAGTAAACTCCAAACACTAGATGCATAAAAGGGAGGTTATCTGTCGAAGAGAGATAAAGGGTGGCTTTCACATTTTGAACTATTATTTTGTATGTGTCTTTTTAAAAATTCTCACCTGACGATACCTTTTCCATTGATTTTTCAGAGAGAATGGAAGAAAGGGAGAGAGAGAGAGAGAAACACTGACTGGCTGCTCTTGTATGCACTTGGGACTGAGACTGGGTATCAACTCTACAACTGAAGTATATGACCTTGACTGGAATTAAAACCATGACCCTTCAGTTGGCAGCTGATGCTCCAACCACTAAGCATAACAGGCTTGGGATATATGTATTTATCTCTTACTAGAGGCTTGGTGCACGAATTCGTCAATGGGTGGGGTCTGGTTGGCCCACCCTGATGAGGGCTCATCGAGGGCGGGACTGGCTGGGGGGAGGGCCCATGGGCAGTTGACCAGCAGGCCCCACCCCTGAATTGGGGTGTTGGGGGCTGATCATGGGTGGGAAGGCCAGCAGGAGGGGCTGAGGGAGGGCTCCAGGGCGTGTCTGGCCCATCTCACTCAGTCTTGATTGGCCAGACCTCAACAGCAAGCTAATCCCCTGGTGGTCAGTGCATGTCATAGCAACTGGTCTACTGGTCGGCTCTCTGCCCCCTGGTGGTCAATGCACATCATAGTGGGTGTTTGAGTGGCCTTAGCATATCATTAGCATATTACACTTTGATTGGTTGAATGGAAAACCAGACTCTTAGCATATTAGGCTTTTATTATATAGGATAATATGAGTATGCTTGCTATTGTGTAATGAAGAACATTAGAGAAATAGCATTCCTTTGGTATTTAAGATATGATTACAATTGTTGAATAAAATCTCTACATGTTATGGACTTGTACATTCTCATTGTAAAATTTCCTTAAAGGCAAGAGTTTAAGTGAAAAAGAATATTATAAGGAAGTTTCTTACTTCAATGTGTTATATATTTGTAATTCTTCTTCTGAAAGTTCCTTTTTCAAGTTTCCCAAATGAAATGGATTTGGAAGAGTAGACTTCTTTTTAGTGATCTGAAATATATAGTTTCGTAGATTAGTTTATGCCTAAGAATGGAATTAGACAGCAGAAATAATGTAAAAATTAAATGTCCTTCTAAGAGAACTATTTACTATTTTACAATGTTACCTTTATATATTTTCAATGCTAACTTGTGCCTCGTGGCTTATCCTTTGCTCTCAGAGACCCCAGAGCCATGTCATAGGAGGAAATGAAAGTTCTCCCTAAAAACCTTCTACCACAGCCATTATGGAGCCTTTACCAAGTTTTGTTATAATTTATATGTATGTGTATTTGTCTCCCTTTCCAAACTGCACTCTTCAAAAGCAGGGGTTATATGTTATTCATCGTTGTATCTATCTCTTTTGTGTAGCATAGACCTTGGAAGATAGTGGGTGTTCAATCAACAGTTGTCAAATAGCTAAATCTTCAGATTAATTCAGTATTTTTTTAGGAGTTGTTCATGGCTCCTTAATTCTTTCCAAATAGCCTTA
Source organism: Murina feae (assembly GCA_004026665.1). Classification (NCBI taxonomy): domain Eukaryota; kingdom Metazoa; phylum Chordata; class Mammalia; order Chiroptera; family Vespertilionidae; genus Murina; species Murina feae. Next base: position 77,916 of record PVJC01002090.1, on the reverse strand, counting down.
AACTTTATTTCCTACCAATTTCACTGACTATAATAAGTACAGTACATATGTGAACACTTCCTAAATATATCCACTTAGGGCTCCAAGAATGCTCTATTATATGGAATTAGGAGATAAAATCTATGGCTATTTGTGCCAATACACTCAGAATCTCATTTTATTCCTGCCCCTTCTCAGACTTCTTTGTCATGCTTCATCACCTCCATCCACTTAAATGACAACTTTCAAAATGTTTCAAAACAGCAATGTCATTAGAATAGGTAGAAAGCCTCTGGGGGTGATTATTTTGATAATCATTTAGATATAATATGGTATTTTCATGGAAAAAAACATGCATAAAGTATGGTAAGTAAGCAGTCTGAAAAATGAACATTCTCTTTGCTTAATAGTCTCATTTTCAATTCTTGATATGGAGACCAGACCTTCACAGGTGCAGATTTCTAAGAACTTATAAAAACATAGAACAAGACACACACATATCTTTTAAGTTACTGATTTTCTTTTTGTTTTTGCTGAACATTTTATTGGCTATTTAGTCAGATGAGCCCCTTAAATGCCCCATAACCAGGCTGTTCCCTATTAATATCATAAGCAGAGAAAACTGAGATGAACAGGGAAAGCAGTGTGAAAGTTCCCCTTCTTGTCAGTAGTGTCAAAGCACATGTTCTGGATATTACTTATTATTTCTTACTCTTTTGGGTTATAAATCATTGGTTTCCCAACAGTGACTAACACAGCCACCAGCTGAAATGAAGAAGCATCTGCCATTAAAAATTTTATTCCAAAAGAAAAAACAAAACAAAAAAACTCTTCCACGCCAGGCGGCATGGCTCAGTGGTTGAGTGTCAACCTATGAACCAGGAGATCATGGTTTGATTCCTGGTCAGGGCACATGCCTGGGTTGCAGACTCACTCCCCAGTGTGATGCATGCAGAAGGCAGCTGATCAATGATTCTCTCTCATCATTGATGTCTCTCTCTCTGTTTCTGTCTCTCATTCTTCTTTTCTGAAATCAATAAAAATATTAAAAAGTTATATTCCCATTATAAAATAAGGAGTAGAAAAACAGCTTAGCTCCCAGAATGTACACACTTGAACACACACACACACACACCTTAAGCAAGGCCCCACTTTCTTCCAAGCCATCAGATTCTCTTTGCCTCCGTACTGCATCTGGTGTAGTGTGGGGGCTCGGGCCAACACCTTCTCCACCTTCACAACCACTGTCAGATCCTCCACTGCTTCGGGAAGGACTGGGCTTACGTGTTTTTAAGGAATAGTCACCAAATAGAGTTCTTCTGCAGGTTGGAGAGGTTGCTGCTTTGGATATACCTTGTAGCCTACTGAGGATAGGAGAGGTTGTCAAACAATCTAATTTTTCATATGATCCAGCAAGGAACCAGTCGGCACAAGATAAGCAGGGGGCTGGAGAAGATGCCAGCCGTTCATTTATACGGCAATCTACTCCTTCCAGCTGGTGAAGAGTTGTCTTGACCTGATCCACATACATACAATCTGGTCCAGGGTTCCCAATAGCTTTGGATGAGCAGCCTCCAGCTTCTAATAGTACACACAACATATAATGCCTCTATAAGAAAAATGTTATTAGTATAGATTTAGCTACATGAAGATATTTATATGCAATATACATGTATCAATTTATGAATACTGAAGACATTTAGGCATATGGCATAACCATGTGATGATTATTAAAAACTCCTCCCTCCCCTTTCCTTTTTAGATATGCTCAGTGCTTCTTGATCACCTTTGAAAACAAATCTCATTTTGCCTTATCCTGATATACCATCAGTCATTACTTAGGCACATGGAATTCCCTAAGGTAGTTTTCTAAAAACCTCAATTACTAGAAGCCCTTTCATTTATAATCACACTAGGGACCCCATGCACGAAATTTGTGCACTGCTGGGGAGGGGGGTGTTCCTCAGCCCAGCCTGTGCCCTCTCACAATTTGGGAACCCAAAGGGAGTGTCCTACTGACAGCTTAGGCTTGACCCCTGCTCCCCTTGGGGAGCAGGTCTAAGCCTAAGTCTGGCCTCCCTTTGTGGGAGGCGACCGGGCTAATCAGGGGAAGCCACCAGCCCCATCACCCTGCTGCTGCAGCCACTGCCAGTCACCACAGCCACCAAGGTGTTTTCAGCAACACGGACTCCAGTCCCTTCACCATGAAAAAATGACAACTTTCTTTAGGCATTTTCAACATGTGTCTTTCATAGGATATGACATATATATTTTTTATCCTCACCTGAGGATATGTTTCCATTGATTTTTAGAGAATGTGGAAAAGAAGGGAAAGACAGAAACATCAAAGTGAGAGGAACACTTTGGTTGCCTCCTGCATATCCCCTGACCTGGGCCCCAGCCAGGGAGGAGCCTGCAACCTAGATACATGCCCTTGGTCAGAATTGAACCCAGACCTTGCAGTCAGCAGGTTGAGGCATTATGCACTGAGCCAAACCAGCTAGGGCAGGATATGACATTTCTTAGCCCTCCAGCAGTGAACCTTGATTTTTTTCTCCAGGAGTGTGGTGGAAAAACCCTAGATCGCCTTTAGGGATTCTTATTACCCAAGTTACTAAGAATATTACCAGTGGCATACAGGGAGCTTAGCCAATGAGTGGTAAGAAAAGGTATTTCCTCTGTAGTTCACTCTGATCACTGACTCCACCCCTGCCCAGGCCTGTAACCTCTGGCTAAGGATGCAGCCTGGGCAGGGGACCCCCAGACCCCTGAAATCGCTGGCTCTGCCCCTGCCCAGGCCTGCGGTCTCTGCGTAAGGCTGCAGGCCTGGGCAGAAGACCCCCAAGCCCCTCTGATTGCCAGCTCCCACTGCAGCCTGTGGCCAAGGCTACAGGCCTGGGCAAAGGACCCCTAGACCCTTGCATTGCCGGCTCTGCCCCTTCCCCACTGCAGCCTCTGGCCAAGGCTACAGGCCTGGGCAGGAGACTCCCAGGCTCCTCCGGTTGCCAGCTCTGCCCCTGCCCAGGCCCTGAGATCACCAGCTCTGCCCCTGTCCAGGCCCTGAGATTGAAGGCTCCACCACTGCCCTTCTGATCACTGGCTCCACCCCTGCCCAGGCCCTGAGATCGCCAGCTCTGCCTCTGCCCTACTGCAGTCTCTGGCCAAGGCTGCAGGCCTGGGCAGGGGACCCCCAGACCCCTACTTTGCAGGGTCCACTGGTGCCCAGACCCCTGTGATCGCAGGTTCTGCCCCTGCCCCTCCAATCACTGGCTCTGTGGAGCCCAGGCCCCTGCAATCTCCAGCCTTGCCCCTGCCCAAGCCTGAGGCTCTGGCCCAGACCTTATGCCTGGGTAGGGTACCCTCATGCCCCTCCAATCACTGGCTCTGCCCTTGCCCATGCCTGAGGCCTCTGGCAAAGGCCTCTGCCCTAGGCAGGGGACCCCCAACCCCCTCTGATCACCTGTTCTGTCCCTTGGGCCTCCTGCCTCCCCCAACACCTGCCTGGCTAACAGGTCTGACCACTTCAGTGGCAGGGCTGAGCCAGACTGGGTGCTGCCATCTTGTGGCTATGGGGGCAGCCATATTTGTGATGGAGTGATGCCTAATTTGCATATTACTCTTTTATTAGATAGGATGTGGCTATGGGTGTCACTATCTTGTGGCTATGGAGGAGGCCATCTTTGTGATGGGGTGATGCCTAATTTGCATATCACTCTTTTATTAGATAGGATTTTTATTCTGATTCTATGTTCTTTTTATGTCTCCCTCTATTTCCCAAAACAAATCAGAGGATAATACCACTATAAAAATGGGAACAAGCCCAGCCAGCATGGCTCAATGGTTGAGCGTTGACCTATGAACCAGAAGTTCACAGTTCAGCTCCGGGTCAGGGCACATGCCTGGGTTGTGGGCTCTATCTCCAGTGTGGGGCATGTGGTCCCCAGTGTGAGGTGTGCAGAAGGCAGCTGATCAATGATTCTCTCTTATCATTGATGTTTCTAGCTCTCTCCCTTCCTCTCTGAAATCAATAAAAATATATATTAAAAAAATGGGAACAAAAGATCTTAAGAACCTGCTAAAATCTTGTCCTGGGTTTCATTATTTCTTCATGGGCATTAAATGGATGCTTTAAAAAAAAAAAGGAATAAGGGGCACGTAATATTTTCTTGAATACTGATGTTTGATATGTTCATAATTTTAAATGATCATATTTATGTATTTACTTAATAAATGGCAAAAACAAAACCAAACAAACAAAATAAGAAAGAAACCAAGGCAAACTCACCCAGCCAACAATTAGCAAAAAATATCTTCCTTCAGGTTCCTGAAAGACTTCAGTGTTTGAATCTGTAGAAGGTTGGAGATGATGTCGAGGAAACACTTCTCTCCATATTACCAACTGACCAATTCTTTGTTTTGCTGCTAAAGGCAGTAGGCCATAGTGGCGACAGTATATGGCAATATCAATAAGATCATCCTTAGGCAAATGACTGCATATCAAATAACCCTTAAATTTAACCACAAAGAACAAAAGTCAACCAGTGATATAAAGCAATAATCTCATAATATGTTTCTAAGAGTTTTATAGGTATTTCTTCAGTTGGCTTAAAATATTCCAGTTTTAAGACAGAGTAAAAATAATTCCCTCCACCCACTGAGGTCAACTAGAGATAAAATATTTATGATAATTTAAGTCAACAACAGGTAGATGGTAGCACAAAAGAAGATCATCTCTGAGTACTATAAGCCTGAATAGCAAAAGTAGAATAGAACTGAATTCTGAGGATGGAAAGCAGAGAATGAGGAGTTTAAAAATGAAAACAATTAAATTCAATTGATGCTTAACTTTCTTTTTAAAAAAACGTTATTTTTATTGCTGACACTTTTACCTTCCTACTCAACCCCCACCCACCCTACACAGCCTCTCTTTCCTCTGATTGCACCGTGTCTATGGCTTATGCATATACTAGAAGCCCACCCCTAGGCCTAGCCTGCCATCAGGGCCATGTCTGCTGCCCTGCGATGACTCGCACCCTTTGTGGATGCTGCCAGCACCCTGTGACGTTCTGAGGATGCTGCCAGTGCTCTGGGGAATGGGTGGGTGGGAGGAGGGCCCGAGAGGTGCTCCATGCACCTCCGGGTGACTGGTCATTTGGTCATTACGGCCATTTGCCTTTTATAATATAGGCTAGAAGCCCAATGTATGAAGATTCTTACAAGAATAGGCCTTCCTTCCCCTGGCTGCTGGCACCAGCTTCCCTCTGGGACCTGGGCCTTCCCTCTGGCCACCACCTTCTGCCTTCGCTCCAGGCTGGAGCCACCTCCCACCCGCTCGGGCAGGCTCTGTGGCTGCTGCCCAGAGGGTGGCCCTCGGCGATGAAGGAAGACAAGTGTCCCACCCACTCTGGCCTGCTCTGTGGCTCCAGACGGTGCTGCCATCTTTGTGGCTATGTGCACCTCCATCTTTATCATGGAGTGATGGTTAATATTACCCTTTTATTAGTATAGATGTTCTTTGGCTAATCCCTTTACCTTTATTCATCCATTCCTGCCCCTGTCCCCCGTGACTGCTGTTAATCTATTCCATGTATCCATGCCTCTGGATATTTAACTTTCTTTACATAGAACTTAACTACTTAATGTTAAAAGATTTACTAAACAGATGCATAGTGAGTCTGAAGATAAGAAACAGGCATACTACTGCAAAAGGAAACCAGAAAGCACTCTCCCATCTTTTATACACTTGGTTCTTTGAGTATAGTTTCTTCCCTACAAATTTAAAAATGCTTTAGAACACAATGAACCAGAATTGTCTAGGTACAAGTTTTAAGATCTTAATTTTAGGGTACCTACATTCAGAGGAAAAGAGAAACATTTTTTCATGTCTGTAAAAGTTTGAGAAAATTTAGGTCATATAGCAGTTGGACATTTATAAAGATTCGAGCTTCAACTTACCTTGTAAAACAAAGACGACCCTAAAATCGTATACAGCCGCCTCGTGTCATAGAAATCCTCAGACTGGGTAGGGGAGAAAACCACAGCGGATTAAAAAATCCTAGTTAAGCAATAACAGTTAAAATGGCAATTATATTCTTTAGTAACTGAATTTTCCACAGCCTTTATTAGAAATTAATATACTTGGATATTAGGGTGAAAGAGAGTGTGAAAAATAAGTGTTTTGATTTAAAAGTTTTATTTTTGTTTCTTATAAGAAACTACTGATTAGAGACATCTAAAAATAAACGTAAGATTTGTTACACCATGAGGGATTAAAATAAATGTATTAAGACAAAAAGCACCTACCTACACATCATCTATGATATTTAATATGAACATTATTTTTGATAATACAAATTGGTATAACCTATTTGAGGGCCCCTGGGTGGTATGTAAAAAAAATTAAAAAATATGCACTTTTTAATAGAATTATTTGTAATATGCAAATATTGGAAGTGATTTTTAGCAAAAGAGAATGGTTAGCAAAATTAGATATATAACACAGTATCATACCTAAGTAGTCACAAAATGTTTTAGACTATACTGTTCTACAAAGAATGCTAGCTACAGAACAAAATATCACTGATCTAGTTTTTGTTAAAATGGACTCCTGATAATACACGTGTTTATTTTCAGGCCCTAATCTGGATCCAGTCATTTCCCTTATGAATCATGGTTCCTTGTAGCAAGAAATATTACTTATGCACGATGGCCTGCATGCTAGTGGTCTTCCTTACTACTGGGGATGGTCACGATTTCTAGGCTTTTTCCCTGGTCAGAACTAGGAAACACTACTTTTTCTTTTTAAGATTCAAAACCATACTTATACTTTCAATTTAAATCCAGATCTACATGATTTTTACTTAATTTAATCAACATTACATGCATATCCTGTCTCACAAAGCCCTGTTCTTGATACTGATGTAATTAATCTTTACATATACATTATATAAAAAATATTTTTTTAGAAAATATTTTTATTGATTTCAGAGAGGAAGTTGAGAGAGAGAGAGAGAGAGAGAGAGAGAGAGAGAGAGAGAGAGAAACATTGATCAGCTGCCTCCTGTACACCCACAATGGGGATCGAGCCTGAAACCTGGGCATATGCCCTGACCAGGAATCAAACCAGTTCATAGGTTGATATTCAACCAGAAAGGCTCAAATATGTTCAACTGAGTAGAAAATCTTAAGGTAAACAAAATAGACTTTGCCCTTGTCAAAGTAGCGACCTAATGTTATATATGTCAAGATTATTGCATGCCCACTTGCAGTATTTTTAGAATGACTGATTTACAAAATGAGAAATCAACATTATCTTTCCTAAAACTCACTGTTTCTCTTACCAGTTCTACAAAATCTGCAGCCTCCAAGTCACTCAATGCTGTGTCTAACTCCATCTGTATGGGGGAAAAAGAAGAACACATACAATTAACTGATAATTACTTTCAAATTATGGCCATAAAAAGTGTTTAATAATTACTTAGAGAATTGAATAAGTATCTTTCTCCTTTGTATTATTTAAGAACTGTCCCTCCCAGCCAGTGTTGCTCAGTGGTTGAGCATCAACCTGTGAACCAGGAAGTCACTGGTTTGATTCCTGGTCAGGGAACATGCCTGGGTTGCAGGTTCGATCCCCAGTAGGGGGTGTGCAGGAGGCAGCCGATCGATGATTCCCTCATAATTGATGTTTCTATCTCTCTCTTCCTCTCCTTTCCTCTCTCTGAAATAAAAAAAAAACAACAAGCAACAGTCCCAAATAGAACATCTTTTTTTAAGCTTTGCAATTACAAAAAAGTTAATTTTACATATAGGCATTTTTCAGTTGAATCACAACTGAAAACTAGGCTTCTCTCTGAATTTAATATAAGATAATTTATGAGATTAAAAAATTGCTTTCGGTTTTAACTTAGAAAAAATTTTAACATATTCAAATTCTTTTTTTTTAATATTTTTTAATATATTTTATTCATTTTTCACAGAGAGGAAAGGAGAGGGATAGAGAGTTAGAAACATCAATGAGAGAGAAACATTGATCAGCTGCCTCCTGCACACTCCCTACTTGGGATGTGCCCGCAACCAAGGTACATGCCCTTGACCGGAATCGAACCTGGGACCCTTGAGTCCGCAGGCCGATGCTCTATCCACTGAGCCAAACCGGTCAGGGCATATTCAAATTCTTAGAGGAAAAAAATCAAGCATAATGTAGCTAATCTATTTTGAGTTGTTTTTATTTTTTTGTTTCCTATGTATTTCTCAACAGATGGATTCTTAGAAAATATCAACATTCTTCCCTGTCTCTCTCTCTCCTATCTATATATTGAAAAGCCTAAGTGACTGGCTGGTAGCTATGATACACAATGACCACCAAGGGGCAGATGCTCCAACCAGTAGCTATGACACACACTGACCACCCGTTGGCTGCCGAGCTGTGAGCTGCGGAGGGAGCTGATTCTGGGTTGCGTTACCAAGAACCGCCCTCTTGCAATATCTGGGGCCCCTCAGGGGATGTCAGAGAGCCAGTTTTAGCCCCACCTCCACAGGCCAGGCCAAGGGATCCCACCTGCCAGAGGGGCACCGCTCACTCCACAGACACCCTTTGAGTTGCAGCGCTGCCTGTGGGAGGTTGGCTCCAGGATGTGTCTGGCCTGTCTTGCCCAGTCCCGCCCTGCCGGCCACCTTCTAATTAATTTCCTTTCAATGTGCATGAATCCCTGCACCAGGCCTCCGGTGCTTTGTATAAAAGGACTGTTAATAATTATTCACGGATTAAAACACGAAAGCAGGTGTTCTCTTGAAACCTGGCACAGCTGATCTACCCTACAGAGTTATTAGAAAAATATCTTACTTAGGACTTTGTATCTGTTTCTATGGAAATTGCCTCAACTCATTCATGCATTTTTTTCCTCCCTAAAGCCTTCACAATTTAAAAACAATAAACTTAGAGTTTAACCTGTAATGCATATACATGAATTAAAAAGTATTGGCAATGAAAGTTTGTAGCATATATGCTATTTGTGAAAAAAATCATCCTCTAAAAAAAAAATAGTCCAAGACACTCTCTGCAGGACTGTTTCACAAACTGTGTCTTACTGAGATGACAAACGCTTTGGAAACATTAGTCATGCTTTTTATGGCTTTTCTTAACCAGACTTATTACTCATTTGTGACCTACATTTTTCTGCATCTAGCAAATACTTCATGCTCTCCTTTCTGCAGCTATAGTTTCTCTTGAGAAAAACTACAGGACAAAAAGAAAGTTACCCACTTGTGATTTTTTATTTCAGAAATGTTACTGTTATTAATGGGTTGCTGTCCCTGTTTTAGAACTTAATATACAGGTTAATGTACAAGGTTATTATAATTGTTTCCTCATATTTCTTAAGAGAAAAGGTAAAGTATCTTCTCTCTTAATTATTTCAATATACCTTAGGAAAACTGAGTTTTTTAAAAAACAGAACATCTGACAAAAAAACAAAATAAGGAATTTTTCAAACACCTCGTAAGTACACTAAAGACCTCATTGTATACTAAAATCAGAACAAGTTAAGTTTTTTTCTAAGTTAAAATAACTTTCCACCGAAATTTATTAGATATAAGTAACCTCACATGCATATGTTTTCAACTATATACTTTTAAAATTTATTTCAGAGAGAAGGGAGAGCGAGAGAAACATCTATGTGAGAAAAAAACATTGATCAGCTGCCTAATGCATGCTCCCCAACTGGAAATTGAACCTGGAACCTGGGTTTATGCCCTGACCAGAAATCAAACCTGACACCTCTTGGTGTATAGGACGAAGCTCCAACCAGCTGGCTAGGGCTAGATTTTTTGAGGCATAAAAATCCTTAATATTTTTCATTAGAAAATATATAGTCACTAAACACTACTATTTTTTTAACACAGTAAGCAATTTCAAAGAGAAGTGTGTAAATTCTTTGAGTTTGCTGGTAATTTCAAGGGCTAGTTTTTAAAACTCTACATTCACTAGAGACCTTTAGACCTTTACAGAAAGTATCTATCTCATTTTACAAAAATTTTGTTCTTACTTTTCTTAACCAGACTATATAAAATACAGAAAAAGTCTAAGCTATGTCCTCAGTATTTTCTGTGTATTAATCTCACCTACCCAACTGAACTGTGAGAATCCAGAGGAACCTTTTCTGGATTCCCCAAAACATAACACAAATCTTAGTACCTGGCACAATGAAGATGGATACCCAGACACTAGTGTTAGACTTAACAAGGATAGAAGCAACTAAAGACAACCAATTGCTATGGCTTGAGTCAACAAATTAAAAAATATACACCAGAATTCGCAGAGTGAGATCTCAGTTCAATATTCTTTTAGGTTGAGATTAAAAAAAAGCATTTAATAAAATCTATGCTAAATTAAGAAAAAATGCCAATAAGAAAGTAAAATTAAGAAAAAATGCCAGTAAGAAAGAAATCTGAATATAGGAGGTAGCCTTCATGGAATTTATAAGACCAAAACAGGCTATATTTTAAAATGTCTTAAACTTCTTAGGGGAAGATAATATTTACTCTCAATGTATCCAAAGTCTAAGGACATTGTTCCCCAAAACATTAAATACTTCTAGTCTGGCTGATCTCATGAAATTGCACCTTCTGACTCACAAAATTGGCGTTCTATCTTTCAGAAGAGAACAGACCCCCAAATGGGCATACAACAGACTTTGGAGCCAGTATCTTTCTATCTTAAAGGTAAAGTTTTCTATTAACTATCTGTCTGTCTATATTGAACACTTATGATTTCTTAGGAAAATACTGGTGAAGGTAGAATTATATGTATATATATCACAAACTTTTTAGTTTTTACATGAAAATGGTAATTTTTGGCGTGAGATATCAAAAATTGCAGTTGACAATGGCAGAGACAAATACGAATATCAAAAACTAAAAGTTTCAAAAGAAACCAAGATGGCAGCATAGGTAAACATCTGGAATTGCTGCCTTGCACAACCATTTCAAAACCACAACGAAAAGAAAAAACGGACACCACCCAGACCCACAGGAAGGCTAGCTGACTGGAAATTCTACAACTAGAAAGAGACTGAGACTCAGAGGAGGTGCGGAAGTAAAGTGCGGAGGTACGGAGGCGTGCGGAAAGGGCTCGTGGAAAGGGCTGGCGACTGAGGACACGGTTCTCTTTTTCATTACAGAAGGAGGCACAAGCTCCCGACGGCTCTGAACTCCAGTTCCAGGCAAGTTTCTGGGAATCCAGATTCAAACCAGGACTAGCTAGCACTGGCAGGAACTCCAGAGTGGCTTTCTCTCAGTGGTGCTCAGGGACACTGAGACCCGGTGACTCCTAGGGCAGGGCTGAGAATCAGCCATAGCTGTTTGCTCTGCCCTGTTGACTCCCTAAGACCCCGACCCACCCAAGATGCCTGCAGAGGCTTTTGGATATAAAAGGCTGAGTAGCCTCAGGCAGAAGCTAAAATAGAATCTCCTTAGAGATCCAAGAGCCAGTGTATCCAGTGGTCACAGTGGGACCACCCAGCTTACAACTCCTCAGATCCATAAGGGACACACTCAGGGAGTAGACTCAGTGAGCACCAAAGCCTCACTGAAGCAAGTCTTGCCCCATAAGAGTGTCCCTAGCACAGAAGTTCTCCCACCATAGACACAGCTGATTCTCACAGCCAAGTGGCCTGGAGGTCAGTTTCTCCCAGTGATACCAACAGCAATCAAGGCTTAACTACAACAAGACTGTGCACAAAGCCTAAAAAGCGGTGCACCAAGAGTGTCCACCTCAGGTAATTGGGGAGGCTGAGCCACTAGACCCTATAGGACACCTAGCACAGAAAGCCACTCTAGCAACTCAGGGAAGCAGCCAAAATGTGGAGACAAAGAAACAGGTCACAAATGACAGAAATGGAGGAAAGCAAACGACTGGATATAGAGTTCAAAACCACGGTTATAAGGTTTTTCAAGAATTTTCTAGAAACCACCAATAAATTTAGTGAGACCCTCGAGGATATGAAAAATGACTAGCTATAAATTAAGCATACACTGACTGAAATAAAGAATAATATATAGAGATCCAACAGCAGACTAGAGGATTGCAAGAATCAAGTCAAAGATTTGAAATACGAAGAAGCAAAAAACACCTAACCGGAAAAGAAAAAAGAATCCAAAATTATGAAGACAGTGTAAGGAGCCACTGGGACAACTTCAAGAGTACCAACATCAGAATTATAGGGGTGCCAGAAGAAAAGAGAGAGTAAGATATTGAAAACCTATTTGAAGAAATAATAACAGAAAACTTCCCCCACCTGGTGAAAGAAATGGACTTACAAGTCCAGGAAGCGCAGAGAATCCCAAACAAAAGGAATGCAAGGAGAACCACACCAAGACACATCCTAATTAAAATGGCAAGAGCAAAAGACAAAGAGAGAATCTTAAAAGCAGCAACAGAAAGCAGTCAGTTACCTACAAAGGAACACCCATACGACTGTCAGCTGATTTCTCAACAGAAACTTTGCAGGCCAGAAGGGAGTGGCAGGAAATATTCAAAGTGATGAATAGCAAGAATCTACAACTAAGATTACTTTACCCAGCAAAGCTATCATTCAGAATTGAAGGTCAGATAAAGAGCTTCACAGAGAAGAAAAAGCTAAAGCAGTTCATCACTACCCAACCAGTATAATATGAAATGCTGAAAGGTACCCTTCGAGAAGAGGAATAAGAAGAAAAAGTAAAGATAAAAATTATGAACAACAAATACATATCTATCAACAAGTGAACCTAAAAATCAAGTGAATAAATAATCTGATGAACAGAATAAACTGATGAATAGAATAGACTCAGGGGCATAGAAAGGGAGTGGACTGACAATTCTCAGGGGGAAAGGGGTATTGGAGGTGCGGGAAGAGACTGGACAAAAAATCGTACACCTATGGAGGAGGACAGTGAGGGGGATAAGGGCAGAGGGTGGGGTGGAAACTGGGAGGAGAGGAGCTGTGGGGGAAAAAAAGAAGAACAACTATAATAATATGAATAATAAAGATAAAAAAAAAAAGTAAAAGTTTCGCCACTGCCACCACCACTGTACGCTGATTCTCTGGAGAACGGGCATCCTATCTGGCCATGGTGTCCGTACCCCATCCCTCCTCTCCCAGCTCTCCTCTCTACTGTGGAGGCGTAGGAAGGAAACCTGGGTTCTCCGAGAGAGATGCACAGCCCGTGGTTGGCTCCTGCCACTGCTGAGTGCTGGGTGTGCAAGTACTAGGAGAGCAAGAACTCTGGCTTTGCTCACCTTGGTGTTCCACAGCCTAGCACAATGCCTGACAAATTGGGTGTCACAGGCAACTCATCTTACACTGGGTAATTTTGCAGAATCCATGATGCCAGTCAACATCCATGCCCCCACAGGTATTCCTCTTTCCCAAGTGGTCCAACCCAGGTCTTTTCCCAATAAGCATCTTGTGCAAGAAGAATTCTAGTATCAGCTTTTAAAAGAGAATTAGAGTGAGAACTTCACTGCCACGTTTTCTGATTCCATTAATGCTGGACACCCACCTTGAAGGGGCTGTGGCCAGCCTGCAAACAGCCATCAGCCACTCACCCAGGCTGGCCAGGCACTCCAGTGGGACCCCACTCTGATCCGGGACACCCTTGAGGGCAAATCAGCTGGACCCCATCCGTGTACCAGGTCTCTATCCTATATAATAAAAGGGTAATATGCAAATTTACCCTAACAGCAGAACCACTGGGAATGACACACACTGACCACCAGGAGGCAGACGCTGAACGCCAGGGGACAGATGCTCAATGCATTGGCGGTCATTGTACTCCCACAGCGGGAGCTCTACTCAACCAGAAGCCAGTCTGACAGCTTCCAGCACAGCAGTAGTGGCGGGAGCCTCTCCCGTTTCCTCAGCAGAGCTAAGGATGTCCGACTGCAGCTTAGTCCTGCTCCCTTCTGGCAAGTGGACATCCCCCATGGGCCCCCGGGCTTCCAGAGGGATGTCTTGCTAGCAGCTTAGGCCCGATCGCCCCAGGGAGCAGGCCTAAGCCAGCAGGTGGACATCTCCCGAGGGGTCCCAGATTGCTAGAGGGCACAGCCCGGGCTGAGGGACCCCCCTGAGTGCACAAATTTTTGTGCATCAGGCCTCTAGTATACAAATATTAGAAATGGCAGAATGATATGAAGAGGAACAAGGGTTAGAAAACCTATTTGAAGATATAATGTCAGAAAACTTCCCTGATGTGGGGAAGAAAAAAGTCACATAAGTACAGAGAATCCCAAAGAAGATGAATCCAAAAAGACCCACACCAAGACACATCATAATTACGATGGCAAATGTACAGTACAAAGAGAGAATCTTAAAGGCTGCAAGAGAGAGACAGAAAATTACGCACAAGGGATCCCCCATTAGATTTTCAAATGATTTCTCAACATAAACATATCAGACCAGAAAGGAATGAGAGGAAATTTACAAAGTGATGAAAAGCAAGGGACTCAATCCAAGAATATTCTATCCAGCAACTGAAGAGGAAATAAGGAGCTTCAAAGTTAAAAAAAAGGCTAAGGAAGTTTATCACTACCAAGCCTGCAATACAAGAAATGCTAAAGGGACTGTGTAAAAAGAAGAAATGAAAAGAGAAGAAGGAACACAGGTACACACACACAAAAATGGCTACCAAGAAGTACCTATCAATAATAACTTTAAACATAAACGGACTAAATGCTCCAGTCAAAAGACATCGAGTGACTGAATGGAAAAAACTTTAAATATAAACGGACTAAATGCTCCAGTCAAAAGACATCAAGTGACTGAATGGAAAAAACACACACACATGACCCATATATATGTTGTCTACAGGAAACCCACCTCAGAATAAGGAACTCACACAGACAGAAAGAGAAGGGATGGAAAAATATCTTTTAGGCAAATGGAAAAAAGAGCTGGGGTAGCTATGCTTATATCTGACAAATCTGACAAAGTGAAGGCCAAGAGATAAGGAAGGCTACTTAATAATACTAAAGGGGTTGATACAACAAGAGGATATAACCCTGGTAAACATATATGCACCCAATGCAAGAACACCCAAATACATAAAAAAAACTGCTGGAAGATATCAAGGGAGAGATCGACAACAATACAATCATAGTAGGCGACTTCAATACCTCACTGACATCACTGGATAAATCCTCTAGACAAAAAAAATCAGCATAGAAACAGCAATCCTAAATAACTCACTGGATCAGATGGACTTAACTGACATCTTCAGAACATTTCACCACAAAGCCATAGAATATATGTTCTTTTCAAGTGCACATGGGACATTTCCAAAGATAGACCACATATTGGGTCACAGGCAAAGTCTCTCCAAATTCAAGAAGATTGAAATCATATGAAACATCTTCTCAGACCACAATGGCTTAATATTAGAGATAAACTACAATAGAAATAATAAAAAAATTCAAACACTTGGAAGCTGAATAGCATGCTATTAAACAATGATTTGGTTACCAAAGAAATCAAAGAAGAAATTAAAAACACTATGGAAATGACAATGAAAACACAACAATCCAAAATCTATGTGGCACAGTGAAAGCAGTCCTAAGAGGGAATTTTTAGCTCTACAGCCTACCTAAAAAAAAACACAAAAAACACAACAAAACAAAAAAACACAAGAAATAGTAATAAATCATCTAACTCTACAATTTAAAGAATTAGAAAGAGAGCAACAAGAAAAGCCCAGAGTAAGCAGATGGAAGGAGATAATAAAGATCAGAAGAGAAATAAATGACACAGAGACCCAAAAAAAGCAAGCAAAAGAAAGCACAAAAACAATACAAAAGATCAATGAAACCAAGCGCTGGTTCTTTGAAAGGATAAACAAGATGGATGAACCTCTAGCCAGGCTCACCAAGAAGCAAAGAGAGAGGACCCAAATAAGCAAAATCAGAAATGAAAGAGGCAAAATAACAACAGACCCCCAGAAATACAAAGGATTGTTAAAAAAAATATTATGAACAACTCTATTCCAACAAACTAGACTACCTAGAGGAAACAGACATATTCTTAGAAAAATACAACCTCCCAAAACTCAATCAGGAAGATTCTCTAAAAATTTCAATAGGCCAATAACTATGCAGGAAATTGAAGCAGTCATCAAAAAGCTTCCAGCAAACAAAAGCCTGGGGCTAGACAACTTCACAGGAGAGTTTTATCAAACATTCAAGGAAGACCCAAAACCTATCCTCCTCAGACTATTTCAAAAAATTCAAGAAGAAGGAACACCTCCAAGCTTATTCTATGAAGCCAGCATTACCCTAATACCAAAACCAGTTAAAGACAACACAACGAAAGAGAATTAGAGGCCAGTATCCCTCCTAAACATAGATGCCAAAATCCTGAACACAATTCTAGCAAATCGGATCCAGCATTACTTCAGAAAGATCATACGCCATGACCAAGTAGGATTTATCCCGGAGATGCAAGGATGGTAGAATATCCACAAATCAATAAACGTGATACATCACATAAACAAACTGAGAGACAAAAATCACATAGTCATATCAATTGATGCAGAAAAAGCATGTGACAAAATCCAACACCCTTTCATGATAAAAACCCTCAGCAAAATGGGAATAGAGGGATCATACCTCAACATAATAAAAGCCCCGTATGACAAATCTACAGCCAACATCATACTCAATGGGCAAAAACTAAAACCATTTTACCTAAGAATAGGAACGAGACAGGGATGCCCACTTTCACCACTCCTGTTTGACATAGTACTGGAAGTGTTAGCCATAGCAATTAGACAAGAAAAAATAAAAGGTATCCAAATTGAAAAAGAAGATGTAAAACTGTCATTACTCGCAGATGACATGATATTGTACATAGAAAACCCTAAAGATTCCATCAAAAAATTATAAGACTTATTAAATGCACTTGGCAAGGTAGCAGGATACAAAATTAATGCCAAGAAATCTATGGCACTTTTTATACACCAATAGCGAACTCACAGAAAGAAACACTAAGAAAAAAACAATGCCATTTACCATCACACCAAAAAAAAATTAAGATACCTAGGAATAAACTTAACTAAGGAGGTAAAAGACCTGTACTCGGAAAACTTTAGGACACTGAAAAAAGAGATAGAGGAAGACATAAACAAATGGAAGGACATACCATGTTCATGGATTAGTAGAATCAACATCAAGAAGATATCCACGCTATCCAAAGCAATCTATAGATTCAATGCACTCCCCATTAAAATACCAATGGCCTATTTCATCGTATGAACGAACTCTCCAACAATTGATATGGAATAAAAAAAATACCCCAAATAGCTACAGAAATCCTGAGAAAGAACAACAAAGTAGGCGGGATCTCAATACCAGATATCAAGCTGTATTACAAAGCCACTGTTCTCAAAACTGCCTAGTACTGGCACAAGAACAGACATATAGACCAATGGAATAGAATAGAGAACCCAGAAATCGACCCAAACCACTATGCTCAATTAATATTTGACAAAGGAGGTGTGAACATACAATAGAGTCAAGACAGTCTCTTCCATAAATGGTGTTGAAAATTGGGCAGATACATGCAAAAAAATTAAACGAGACAACCAACTTACACCATACACAAAAATAAACTTAAAAATGGGTAAAGGACTTAAACATAAGACGGGAAACCATAAAAATATTAGAGGAATCTGCAGGCAGCAATATCTCAGACATACGCCGAAGCAATTATCTTCACAGATATACAGCTCCTAGGGCAATGGAGACTAAGGAAAAAATAAACAAAAGAGACTACATCAAAATAAAAAGCTTCTGTACAGCAAAAGAAACCATCAACTATACAACAAGAAAGCCCACTGCATAAGAGAACATATTTGCCAATGTTATCACCGATAAAGGTTTAATCTCCAACATTTACAAGGAACTCATACAACTGAACAAAATGAAGTTAAACAACCCAGTAAAAAAAAATGGGCAAAGGACCTAATAGGCACTTTTCGAAAGAGGACATACAGAAGGCCGAGAGATATATGAAAACATGCTTAAAGTCACTAATCACCTGAGAGATGCAAATCAAAATGACAATGAGGTACCATCTGACACCTGTCAGAATGGCTATCATCAACAAATCAACAAATGACAAGTGCTGGCGAGGATGTGGAGAAAAAGGAACCCTCCTGCACTGCTGGTGGGAATACAGCCTAGTGCAGCCACTGTGAATAGTATGGAGTTTCCTCAAAAACTAAAAATGGAACTCCCATTTGACCCAGTGATCCCACTTCTAGGAATATATCCCAAGAAACTAGAAACACCAATGAGAAAGGACATAGGCACCCCTATGTTCATAGCAGCACAATTTACCATAGCTAAGATATGGAAACAGCCTAAGTGCCCATCAGCAGATGAGTGGATTAAAAAACTGTGGTACATCTACACAATGGAATACTACACTGTGGTAAAAAAGAAGGAATTCTTACCATTTGCAATAGCATGGATGGAACTGGAGAGCATTATGCAAAGTGAAATAAGCCAGTCAGAGAAATCTAAATATCACATGATCTCACTCATTTGTGGAATATAATAACATAAATTGATGAACAAAAATAGCTCCAGAGACAGAGAAGCACTGATCAGACCATCAAACCTCAGAGTGAAGGTAGGGGAAGGTGGGGGTAAAGGGGAGAGATCAACCAAGGACTTGTATGCATGCATATAAGCATAACCAAAGGACACAGACACCAAGGTGGTGAGGGTATGAGTGGGGTGTGGGAGATGGGGGGCAATGTAATACCTTAATCAATAAAGAAAAAAAATTTTTTTTAAGTAAATGTTTCCTCTAAATATGCTCTAACCTTCTTCCAAATAAAAATTATTCAATAATACTCTAATCATTACAGTTATAACTACAGCTAGGGGCCCAGTGCACAAAAATTTGTGCACTCGGGGTGTCCCTCAGCCCGGCCTGTGCCCTCTCACAGTCTGGGACCCCTCTGGGGATATGAGGGGTTGATGGCTGTTTGCAGGCTGGCCAAGCCCCCCAGTGTGGACCCTCACCCCATTGGGGTGTAGCAAGCCTCGGTGATGGGCTGAGGGCCGTTTCCAGGCTGCCCACAGCCCCTTCAGGTTTTGGGTCCCTACTGGGGTACCTGGCCAGCCTGGGTGAGGGGCTGAGGGCCATTTTCAGGCTTTCAGGCTGCCCACAGCTCCCACTGATCCAAAGTCCCAGTGAGGCTGGCTGGAATCAGGTTTCTGGGATTTATTTATCTTCTATAATTGAAACACTGTTGCTTTGAGCCAAGGCCTAGGCAGGTAAGGAAGCCTCTTGTTTGTTTCAGCTCTGTGGCTTCTATAATTGAAACATTGTTACCATGAGCAGATGCTCAGCCAGCCTAGGCAGGCAGTTGCAATGGAAGCCTGCTGTTTACTCTAGCTCCGTGGCTGCCGGCTGCCCTCTTGACTAGGTTAATTTGCATACAGTTGCTCTGTTTGGCTGGTGGGTGTGGCTTGGCTGATGGGCGTGGCTTCAGTGTCCCAGAGAAATGGTTAATTTGCATATTACTCTTTTATTAGATTAGAAGGGTCAGGCTTGATTCTAAGCACTTTATATGTAACAGCAACATAACTCCTCTATGAAGTAGCTACTATTATTGTCCCAGTTTTAAAAATAAGAAAATTCAACAAAGCAACTGACATATCAATTTAAATTATTATTGAACTGTCAAAAATATATTTGATTATACATTAAAGAATTCTATGAAGAGTGGAACCCTGAATTGAGTTTTTACTACAATAGGCTGGATTTCTTCATGGGCAGGGAACTGGCTATGGCATAGTGCCTTGTTTAATACTAATCCAAATGCTGTGGCTGAATACATTGCTGGTGATAAAAATTTCTGAAATGATCTTTCCAGTTATTCAGCAGTAAAGTTATTCTAGGTCTCCAGATATGACTAAAATCACTTTGATGATAGTAAGCCATCATGAAGCCTTACCCTTGGTAAGCTATATAGGGGAGAAGGCAAAAGCTAATTACATGTTCATGTAAGGAAACATTTTGCTATGATTAGTGGAGATCTATAATTAACTGAGAATACTGTTTGTTAGACAATCATTTCATTTACCATTATTTTACTTAGAAACATAACCCTAACATGACCTTACATTATAAAATCAAAGTTACGAAATTCATAAATAAGAAGACAACATATAATTATGATTTCTGGAAAGTAATCCAAGTTTGAACAAAGCTTAAATATTGTAAAATGAAAGCTAACTTTTACTTAGAAAGGAAAATTTGTCTAAGTTCACTGCACTGGGCCTCCTGCTTCATCAACCAATAACCTTTTTTTTAAAAAATATATATTTTATTGATTTTTTACAGACAGGAAAGGAGAGGGATAGAGAGTTAGAAACATTGATGAGAGAGTAACATCGATCAGCTGCCTCCTGCACACCCCCCACTGGGGATGTGCCCACAACCAAGGCACATGCCCCTGACCAGAATCGAACCTGGGACCTTTCAGTCCACAGGCCAATAACCTTTTTGACTCTTACCCACAATCCTGAAAATAAGAAGCTTTAGGGGGGAGAAAGGAGAAGAGAAGATAGAGAATTATAAAGCAGCTGGTCCTGATTCTTACTTTATGTCACTTAAGATTACCTTGACTTCCTGTGGAAGTGTGAGCCACCGCACTCCAGGGAGATTGTCCAAAAGAACTGCACTGGAGGCCTCGTACTGCTGGGCACTGGGACTGGCCCTGCCGTGCAGCTTGGCAGGCTGGAGGGCTCTTTGAAAGAACAGTTCAAAAAAATGGTCCAACCGAGGAGCATTCTCAACCTGACAAAAGGCACTGAAGAACCAAGAACTCTAAGTTAGAACAACATGTGGAAATAAATGGTGGTCACCTTTTGTGTGCTGCTGAGGGGGCTGGATCTTTCCCAACCATATAAGCTCTCTTCCTTACTCCTGTCTTTTAGTAAGAATTACTGCTATAATGTTACTCATGGAACTTAAGAAATTTACACTGTCAATATTTTTTACCCTAAAACCTACTCTCAAATGCACTTAGTGGTACTATGGAAGAAACACATGCTAATAAAGTGATATATCTACAGCAGAATGGGCTCAGGTGCCCTTTTTGTAAAAAAAATGTGAGTTGTTTTCACTTCTCTCTATCAACCATTTACAATTCTCAATATCTTTCAGGCAATATGGAAAAATAAAGCGATTTTGAGCTTTGTAATACAGCTTCAAATATCATCACTACACTTACTAGGTAGATGTCACAGAAAAATAATCTAACCTTTTTCTGAACTTTGTTTCCAACTCTGTAAAAATAGGGATAGTACAATCTAATTCCCATTCAAACTATCTAGTATATAATTAATGTAAGCACATATAAGGCTCATTACTTAGTAAGCACATAAATTTGCCTAAGTTATTTCCTCCCCTCTTTAATGAAAGCATAACTGTTGAAAAATTCAAAAGAGGGAGAGAGAGAAACTTGGTTTTAGCCATGTAAAATAATACAACATTGCCTGAAGCATTCATTGACTAGCTCACTGGATAATATAATTGGTAATATTAGCAGAATACTACTCACTGATTCATTCAACAAATTACTCGAGTGCCTAGTATGTTCTTGATACTTTGTTCTGGTCTTTTTTGTCTTGGTATTTTTACTTCTGCACAGCAGTAAAAATATCAAGACAAAAGACAAGGTCTCTGCTCCTGTGGAGGTCACATGCTAGTGGAGAAAGACACGTGAACAAACAGTAAGAACATGAACACTTACAAAGGGCTGTGCAGAGAACAGGCCTGTGAGTGTGTGATGTAACTGGTTGGCTATTTTAGATCAAATGGTTGAGGAACAGTCTCTTAGAATGGGGCATTTAAGCTGAGATCTCAATGTCAAGAAGGTCCAGTGGGAGCAGAGTGCAAAAGCCAAAGGGGGAAAACAAGGTTGGCCAGGTGCCTACAGAACAGTGCAGAGGGGTGGGTGTGGTTTGAGATCCAAAATCAGAAAGGAAGGTAGGAGCCAGATACTGTAGAAAGATCACTCTAACTGCGTTTGGAAATTAATTAAAGTGGACTGGACTTGGGGTTGTGAATACATAATACAGTATATAGATGGTCTATTACAGGATTGTACACCTGAAACCTATATAATTTTATTAACCTACTAGAGGCCCAATGCATGAAATTTGTACAAGAGTAGGTCTTATTTCCCCTGACTGCGGGCACCGGCTTCCCTCTGGCACCGGGGACCTGGGCTTCCCTCAGGCTGCAGGCAGGCACCTAGGACTCGGGCTTCCCTCGCAGCCCCGACTTTGTTCAGAAGGTCCTCCGGAAGGATGCCCGGAAGGATGTCTGGTCTAATTAGCATATTACACTTTTATTGTTATAAATATCACCCCAATAAATTCAATAAAAAATTAAATTTGAAAAGAAAAGGGAAACTAATTAAAGTGGCAACAATGGAGGCAAGGAAAGCAGTTAGGAGCTCACTGTAGTAGTGAGAGATGGCTGTGGCTAGAGAGAGCAATAGTGAAGATGGAGAAAAATGGATGGATTGGCTGACATGGACTTGCAGATGGACTGGCTGGGAATGGTGAGGGAAACCGTTATCTCTTTAATTTGATCACAACACTAAGCTTTGTTCATGTATAATCAGCTTTCTGTGGCTTAATGGGCCTTTCATATTTTTCATAATCAGAAAAAATTATTGCAAAACGACTGTTAACAACATATTGGATCCATACTGCTTTTTGGTTTTAAGAACTCAGTGGATCTTCACATTTATTCTTTGCCTTTCAACTTCTCACTTGAACAAGAAGAAACTAGTTCAGTTTGTTGCCATCTTGGAAATACTTCCAAATCAATGGAAGCTAAATTTAAAGATGAACTTCAGAGAAAGTAAGAGTACCTCTGCCCCCAAACCACTCCATTGAAATCTGCAGAACAGCTCCAACTGATTATCTTCATGAATAGGATTTATTGCACGAGTTTATTCTTTGATTATCTCTGGTTTTATGAAAACAGAAAGCTTCAATTAGGGTAAAACACAGCAGGCTTTGCTCATCTAGTGTAATGTAAGGAGAGAGTTTATAACCACATCCTTACACTTCATTGGTTAAAAATGTCCTCATTGGTAAACGGTAAAAGCCTTGTTTGTGGCTGCCTGGCCTTGTGCAGTTCACATATTTGGAAAATGCTAACAAGTAAGTGATTGAGAGGAATGTGTCTCCTAAGCAGCTGTTGGAGAACACTTCAAACCAGATAATTTTCCCAGATGGCACAATCACAGAAAGTCCTTAAGACTGCTTTGAGAACAGGGACAGCAAAAATCTTCACAGAGAAGCAGACAGCTGGTACTACTGTGGTTTGGAAAAGTGTATAAACTGATTGGTTTTTATACTGATAGATGCTGAAGACTTTGAAAGCAAAGGTATCATTTTAGCTCTTTAGGTACTGGGCTTACAAAAATCCCACAAAGAGGAAAATCTATTTTTCATCATAATTTAACCTGTTAAAATGTTGAATAGTTACCTCAACTATCCTTCTTCAGATCAAGAAAGATGCATCACATTATGCGGTAAGGTAAAAAAGCAAGAGGCAGAAAAAAATATATAGTATGAGCCCACATGTGTTCAGAAAGAGAATATTCATATTATATAGAAAATACACAGAAGGATACACAGGAAACTAAGCAGTCTATTGTGATTTTTTTATTTTAATAGTGCATCCATTTTTACTTGAAAAAAAACTTAGAAGGAAGTATCACATTTTAGGATAGTGAATTTGACAGTGGTATTATAATCAGAAAAACACACACATTAAAAAAAACAATGACACTTAAAATCTTCTGTTATGAACAAATGCTCTTATATTTACCCCTACAGAAATATATCAAATCAAAATATAATTGTGGTTCATTTCTATTTCACCAAAGTAACATATGAGACGAAAAAAAGAAAAAGCAAGGGATGAAATGAAAAATTGCTTAGAGCTACAATTAAAAGCCAGTAATAAACGATGAGAAAATAAGAAGGAGGAGAAAAAAACAACCTCAAACAACTTGCCAATGAAGGAATTGCATTAAGCGCAAGAGGTGATTTAGGCTCAGACACTTAAAACTTGAGATTCAATTCAAAGAAGTACTTACCTATTTAAAGAACCATACATAAATTTTAAGGTTTGGGCAATGTTTTCTATCATATTCCTTAGCTGAGGAAGAGGAACTCTAAAAAAGGTAAAAACATTTGTTTATTCGTAGCATAACCAAATGATGCATATCTGAAAGAAGCAGACCAAGTTTGTAGCCTCCGCTCAGCTCCTTAGCTGGGCTTCCTCTCCCCTCCCTCATGGCCCATGCTGCCTTTATCTTGACATTGTATTTTGTTTCCCTTTTGCCTTCTGGGATACTAAAAAAATAAAGACAAATGTTTTATCCTAAAGTATCTTAATATGGATGTTCCACCATTTTTGTAAACCCACATTTGCAAAACAACCCAGCTTTTCATAATCCAACCCCCTGGCCTTGGGCAGTCTCCTAGCAAGGTCCTGTGCCATTTTATGCAAGCTACTTGAGCACCTGCGGATTTTGGTATCCATGTAGGGTTAAACCCTGCAGATAGCAAGGGACAACTATAGTCCCCTTTTAGATACAAAAACACACATTAGTTTATTCAAGAGAGCCATCATTTGGCGTATATCATAACACCATTATCCCATGGTGTTAAAATTTTGAATGACACATTTATGATAGATCGTGTCTCTGTTGAAAACTGAATCACCTTCAAAACATAATCCATTTAATATTTTTCACTGTAGCCTACTTTGGAATTCCTGTTTGTGATGTCAAACATGCCCATAAATTGTCTGATAGGCTTCCTCTCGAGATGGAGCTTAATTCCTTCCCCTTGAGTGTGGGCTGGACTAGGTAACTCACTCCCACAAAGAGTATATATAGTGGAAATGATAGTGTCTCTATTCTAAAACTAAGTTATAACAGGTCTTGCAGCTTCCCCTTTTCTCTATTTTGGATCTTGCTCTGGGGTAAGCCCAGGGACATGCTGTGAAGATGCTCAAGTTATCTGCAGGTTTTGGTTTCAGGACCCTTCATGGATATCAAAATCCACGGATGCTCAAGTCCCTTACATAAAATAGCATAGGAGACTGCCCAAAGCGAGTGGGTTGGATTATGAAAAGCTGGGTTGTTCTGCAAGTACGGGTTTACAGAAATTCACATCACCTGAACACACAGTTACTGAACGAGTACAACAGACCTTTAAATTGTAAAGCTGTTTAAGGAGTTTGCCTTTTGATGAAAATGGCATAATTTTAATGAAACAGACTATGTTAGCAGTATTTGATTCTAAGGTCAATGAAACCCTCAACTTACTTTTCAGCAGGCAGGCCGATTAACAACAACTTGTCAGATTCTTTCCAATAAGCCACATGAATTTGTTTCCCATTTAAAAGAAGGGACGAGCTAAGAAAAAATAAAGTTAGAATATCATTAAATGTCATAAAATTATAAACAGTCATTCAGAAAAGACTGCATATGGTATGATTTAAGAACTGCATGCCTAATAAACACATTTCTTGGCATATCCCCAACTGCCACACAGA
This sequence comes from Murina feae, assembly GCA_004026665.1. Taxonomy (NCBI): domain Eukaryota; kingdom Metazoa; phylum Chordata; class Mammalia; order Chiroptera; family Vespertilionidae; genus Murina; species Murina feae. The sequence goes on along the minus strand of PVJC01002090.1, from coordinate 52,297 downwards.
AAAGATAATTGTACAACAAAATATATTCTGAAGTAGTTTTTAAAAACCTCACACAAAAGTATACCCATAACACTGAAAAAGAAGAAGAAAAAAAAGAAAGCTTCCATCCCTGTGTGTTAATTTAGTATATCAGGACTGATTGCCTGCGTACGAACTTGCTTTACTAAAGAGATTACAAAAAAAGGAAGACATGGTCCCGCTTATAAGGTGATAATTCAACATGGGACACAGCTACATTAACAAATAAACAAAATGTAAGTCAGATTTAAACATGTTCCTCAAGGAAACTGTTGGAGTGATGTCATTTTTACTAGAAGATGGAAAAGAAAAATTAAAGCTTAGAAAATCCAAGTTGACATTTTATCAGTATTTAGGCCTCTTAAAACTTGAGATAAACTATTTTTGTAAAGTCAAAGATTGTTGAAATATTAAGGAAGAAAATAGCTTATACTTCAGAGATTTAATGTATGAAAAGAAAAAACAATCCCAGAACAAAACTTAAAAGCTTTTGAGCCTCCTCTTCCCATAAGTTAACTATGGCACCTCAAAGTCAGGGTTGGCTAAGTCAGTGTACAATGGTATACTTTGCTGTATAACTGACTATATGATTTATTTTATTTTTTTCAAAAATTATTTGATATCAGTCTTGCTTATCCATCACCGAAAAAATTTGCAAGATGATACTGCATTCTAAATATGCCTAAAGTGTATTCTGTATTTTTCTATCACTGTTGTAAGAATCATAAGAAAAGTAAGTATTTAGTCATCCTTACCAACCACAAAGTATTACCCACCCAGCAAGTTAACAATCAAGATAAAATCACGAAAAAGCAAAGATTCATCATAATACCATGCTTAAGAGATACCACCTTCATAAAATAAGTTCTAAAGTATAGGTCACTGGTCCAGCTTTGTGATTTGAAGTGTACTAGAACACCCAGATGTACAGCCATATTGAGAACCTATACTTTAAATAGATGACGGGTAGAAATAACTTAGGTGAGAAGCAAAGTATCTGCAGATATAGCCACATTATGGATACTAATACATTTGTACAATAGATATTTCAATTAGCATTTTGTCAGAATCAAGGTAAAGAACTTGAAAGAAAAAGAATTAAAGCTAAGTAAAAATCAATTATTACCTAGTAACTTGTGTCCCAGTTACATTTTCCAGCATATCACACAGCGTGAGAAATATCCCTCTCACACTTTTAAGTTTCTGAGATGCATCAGACACTGGATAATGATAAAGAATTTCCTGCTGTTAAATGAAAACAAACAAACAAACAAAAATGATCACACTCCTCAAATTTTCCAGCCATTATTTTTTGTCATGGAAAGTTCAGTTTGTATTAAGAAAAGAACAACAATAAAAAGAAACTTTTCAAATTCAGTAATTTTACTCAAACATAAGAGATATATGCTTAGAATTTTAACGCAATTGAAAATATAACTTAGAGACTGTCAAAATTGGTCATGATGTCAAAATATATACTGAATAGGACACTAATTAGTTGGAATAATTTCAAACAATGTTTTAAACTTTAATATCCTTTATAATAAAATCTAATATGAATATTTTATTATATTTCATTATACAAATATTTTTACACATATGGTATCTGTGTAGATATCATATGTAACTTTTAGGAAACCTTAAATTTAATTACTTTCATACTGACTTTAAAAGGATCATCTTTGTCATTTTTGGTGAATTTGTTAAATTATTAAATCTTTATTTAAACCCAAAACAATACAGAAATTAAAAAGTGAGAACACAAAACTACATTAGAGTAGTACAGATAGGAAGAAACATTATATTATAAATTTTGAAAGGGTTTTCCTACCACAAATTATGAATGAAGTCTTTAAAAAACAGCACATTTTAAAGTATGTAAAATACTAGATTTATAGGATAAATCTCAGAATGCTTCTACTTTTCAATTTTCAAGAAGAGCCTGTTCCCAGGAAACATGAAGCTTTAACAAAATAACAAATTTCAAAATCAGGATGTGCACTGTGCTAGAACTTTTACAAAAAGGGATGAATCATTTTGGACCTCACTTTTTTGCTGTTTCTTAAAGCAACATGACATTTTTCGTACAAGGCAAATAAGCAGGCAAAATATAAAATTCCAGATAAAAACCTTGAAGAATTCAGAGTTGTTTCCACTAATACTGCTTAATGGCAATATGTATAAATATTAATACAGCCACTAATGAAAGCGCAAACTCTCATATATTATCAAATATTTTCCTTGATTCTGTCTCTAAGACTGTTCTACTTCTTGTTTTGGTCTCTTTTTACAAGAAGTAATTACGTGACATGGTATTTATATGTTGGCAACTTTTACATTAGGACAAATATAAATAATGACAAACTATACATATCTGCTTTTTATGCTTATTAATAAACACATTCAGTATATGCAAATTGCTATGGATTATGTTGGCCATATACACTCTGCCTAACAACTCAAATCTTCTTGCAATATTTTTAGTGTAAAAAAGTTAAACACTTTATCTCTAGAAATTAAGTCAAATTATCAGTTAAGATCTTCTGTTATGTCTACTTATACATTTAAAACTTTACTAATCAATAAATGTATTGTATGTAGCCAAATAACAAATACCACTTTAAACAACCATATTTCCTTTGATTCATTTTGTGAAATTTCCAAATCATCTAATCATCTAATTTCCTAATCATCTAAAATTCAAAGAAAACAAACTTTTCTTAGATATGTAACTCACAGGAACACAAAATGACCCTCTGACATCTTATTGTAGCATAAGTCATATCGTAAAGAAAGGTCCTTTCAGAAAACCTCTATGCCAACTGCTGCAGAACCAGCCTGGAAAACCTCACCATTGAAGCCCCGCAAGCTCTACAATTCCTGACCAATCTAATTGGCTGTATTTTTAAGCACTTGCTAGCAGCATGCATTTGTAGCAATTCCCACTCCATTCAACGAAAATAAAAGCCTCCCCTCTGATTCACAGTGTTGATACAGGGCTGTCAGCAGACAGAGAAACATCCACACACTTTCCCATGGAAAGAAAGGCAAGGATGACAAAAGGCCTCAGCAGCATCCTACTCTCAGACAACCTAGAAAGCGTCAGAGTGCTACCGTCCCAGAAACTCAGTGTGTGTTTTACACAATAAATGACTAACCTTCCCATTTGTTTTAAGATATAAAGGACTAATCATACATGCAAGAAATTAGGATGGTTAACTCTAGGTCTCTAGGCATTTCGGAACAGAGACAATAATAAAAACATATATAAGTAAATCCCTTCTTTTCCATTTGAATCAGTGACTAAATTTTGATATATGAAGAAGCAACCCAGGAAAATACACCCCTTGTGTAAAATGGCTTTGGCACTAAGAATACAGACTGCAGAGATTTCAAAAGCAAAGAAATGCAAATTAGGTAAAACCTAATTTTAGATCCCACTTCTGCTCCAAGCGTTATGGTAAACTAGATGCTCTAAGCGGCCCTTGTGTTATCAAACAACTAGATCCATGGCCAGAACATACTTGTTTGAACTGCTGGATATGTAAGAAGTAGACGGTTTCCAAGGACACCTTCTCCATACTCTTCCACACCCCCTTCCCCACCACTGCAAAGCAAGCTGGGGCCTCAGCTGGGAGTGGAGAGTGGTGGGCAGGAAGGCAGAGGCAGGGCTGTCCTGAGGGCTGATGCCTACATATTTGATCAGGACTCTGAGCACTGGACTAGTGGCTCAGTAGATGAGCTAAGCCTAAAACCAGTCTGTTAACCCTAGATCCTTGAGTAAACCCCACGCCAGTGGCAGAAGCAGAAGCAGCAAATTCTCTCTGGAGGAACACATTCCCACTTGAGAACCTTAGGACTCCCAAAGATAAAATCAAGCAGTAAGTTTCACCAATGATTTCTAAGGATGTAAGAAGTCAGCACAAGTCAGAGTCCCCTCAGGACTTAGAGACAGTGGAATGGGCAGATTCAGAGCAGAGAAGAACTCTGTATGAAATGCTTAGAGAAATAAAGTATGGGATCACTAAAATGAGCAAGCAACAAGAGACTACCAGGAACAGCACTGTAGATCTGTATGCATATAGATAGAAAATTTTCAGAAACTCCTAAAAATAAAACTGTGAATATTAAACACAATAGAGAGGTTAAAAAACGCTATGGATATAGCAGAAGCTATAATGAAGAGAATAAAAGACATGTCTTAAAGAGGAATGACTGACAGTAGACTTAACAGCAATTATGGAAGTCTGAACACAAAGGAATGCTATCTTCAAACAGATTAGAGAACACATCACTTTTTACCTGGTTGGCGTAAGCAATACCATGTCTTGACCCCACCTTCTTCCCAGCCACACAGGAAGACTACATTTCCTATCTCCTTGTATCAGGAGAGAGCACGGAACTATTTCGAGGCACTGGAACATGAGCAGAAGTGATGTTGGGACTTCGAAGCCAGGCCTCTGAAATACGCCATATGTTACGGCATGCTTTCTCTTCTCACATTGGCCAACTGGATGCGAGAGAGGCAACAGAGGACTGGGAAGCTCTTGGGAAGAATGGAACCACTCGATGAAGCGCTTGGATCACAGAGCCACATAGACAGGAACGTTTACATTGAAATGAGCCACAAGAGGGTTGTTTATTATAGCGACTGGCCTATTCTGACTAATACAAAGTAAAATTATAAAACTACCTTTCAAGAAGGGGTGAAAAACACATCAACAGATAAATAACAAAAACAATTTATCAGGAACAGACTTTCACTAAAAAGAAATTTTTAACATATGTTTTAGGAAGAAGAAAATAAATACCACGTAAGGACAGTCTAAGATGTAAGAAAGAATGGTGAGTAAAGAAACTGCTAAGCATATATGTAAATTTAAAGAAGGTTCATCTCTGAAATATGTAATTTTATAATATATGATTTATATATATATATTTTAAAATATACTTTATTGATATTTTACAGAGAGGAAGGGAGAGGGATAGAGAGTTAGAAACATTAATCAGCTGCCTCCTGCACACCCCCTACTGGGGCTGTGCCCACAACCAAGGTACATGCCCTTGACCAGAATCCAACCTGGGACCTTTCAGTCCCCAGGCCAATGCTCTATCCACTGAGCCAAACCGGTTCGGGCTGATTTATATATTTTTATAAAGTATAAAATATAATAATTATTAGTAATAATAGTATAATTATGCCAATTTGTGGAATTAAAAAAAAATGATGGCACTAAGATATTGATGACAATAGCATGTAGGTGAAGAGGGGGATGATTGAAATTAAGGCATACTAAAGCCTTGAATTATTTTTGAATAAGTGATGCAGGTAGTGTTTAACTTTAGAATCTTGTAAGACAAATGTGGTAAAACTTTAAGAGTAATCACACATAAAAAGAGAACAAGAGCAATCCAAAATAGGTAAGGAAATATCACAGAAGCCTGGCCAGTGTGGCTCAGTGGTTGAGTGTTCACCTATGAACCAGGAGGTCATAGTTTGATTCCCAGTCAGGGCACATGCCAGGGTTGTGGGCTCGATCCCCATTAGAGGAGACATCTGATCAATGATTCTCTCTCATCATTGATATTTCTATCTCTCTCCCTCTTCCTCTCTGAAATCAATATATATTTCCAAATATGTATTATGGAAAATCAGTTCAAACAGAATTTTAAAGAAGACAGCAGAAACAAATTCGAGTATTTCACTAATCTCTACAAATGGACTCACTGAGCTTGTCAGTTAAAATACTGCAATTAGAAGCAAGAGACATACCAAAAACATATAAAGACAAAATGACTGAGAAAAGTGCTTATTCTTTACTCACAAGACTATACAAGGTCCTTCTGTTTTCCCTGCACTTTTGAGAAGACTCACCTCCTCCTTTGAGGTCTCGGAGTCCAGCTCTAGTGTGAGATACATAACCACGTGAGGGGTGTTTAGCACATTCTGCTGGTTACCTTCAATCTCTTCTCCCCACAGAATTTTGACTAAATCACCTTCTGTTTTCAATTGTGCATTTTTCTGTCGTGGTTGAGTCGTTTCCTTTTTCACAGCATATGCATTTTCTAATGTCAGTTTCACCTTTAAAAATTAAAACAACGCATTGATGTTTCAACAAGGGAAAATCAGTAGCAGCTTTCGCAAAGGCGGCTCTGTACCCGCACATACGCTCAGGTACACACAACATGCAGAGACATCTTCCTACAGCATGGGCTCCCCGGTTCCTAACCCAGTGTCCAGCACACAGTAATACAAACATTTATTGAGCAAGAATGTATAATTCTCTATACAAAAATTCATTTGTTTAAACTTAATAATTGTAAGTATTGACAACAAAAACAAGAAAGCCCCCCCCCAAAACAAAAATTAGTGTGATCTGACAGTGTAATAAAGACTAATACCACATTACGAGCACTGACTCCTCTGGGGAAAGTAAAGGAGATTCAGGATTAAAAGCAACCTCCAGTTTTGGCCAGTGTGAGTCAGTGGTTAGAGTGTCAGCCTATGCACCCAAGGGTCACAGGTTCCATTCCTGGTCCTGGGCAAGTGTGGGAGGCAAACAATGTGTCTCGCTCACATTGATGTCTTTCTCTGTCCATCTCTTCATCCCTCCCTCTCTTCCACTTTAAGAAAAAAAATCAATGGAAAAAATACCTCTGGTGAGGCTTATTAAAAAACAAAACAAACAAACAAAAAAGCAACCTCCAGAGTTAGTACTCCTTTCAAGTGAGATGAGGTTCAAATGTTCTCTCAGACATTCTTTGTGGTCCTTTAAAGGCTCAGGAGAGTAAAGAACAATCAATGTGCTGGATCTTGGATCATGACCTAAATAAGATCATCTATCGGTTTCATCATGCAGTTTTCATTTCATGGCCTGATGTCCACCCAGTTTGGTAAGCGTCCAGGACATGGCCTTTTTCCAAATGTTGAAAGGAGCTTCCACTCCTCAATTACCTTCCCTTGACAAAGGAGCTAAGTGTCTAGATGCCCGCTGGCCAAAGATAACTCACTCATTTTAAAGCATTAGTGTGTATCTTGACTAAAAGAAATGAAATAATATTTAAATACTGAATTTGTTCACTGGTGGGGTCCCTTGGCCTGGCCTGCGGGGACTGGGCTGAAACCAGCTCTCCGACATCCCCCAAGGGGTCCTGGATTGTGAGAGGGCGGTTCTTGGGTGACACACTCTGGCACCGGGCTCCCTCCTCTCTGGTTCTGGGTGTGTCACCTGAGAACTGCAGCTGCCAAGTCATCATAGCTTGGCAGCTCTTACATTGAGCATCTTCCCCCTGGTGGTCAGCGCATGTCATAGCTACCGGTTGGATGGTCACTTAGGCTTTTATGTATACAAAGACTAGAGGCCCAGTGCATGAATTCGTGCACCAGTGGGGTCCCCTGGCCTGGCCTGCGGGATCAGGCTGAAACCGGCTCTCCAACATTCCCTGAGGGGTCCAGATTGCAAGAGGGTGCAGGCCAGGCTGAGGGACCCCACCAGTGCACAACTGGGACAGGGAGGGACATGGGAGGTTGGCCAGCTAGGAAGGGACCATGGGAGGGCTCCAGGACATGCCTGGCCTGTCTCTCTTAGTCCTGATCAGCCGGACCCCAGCAGCAAGCTAATCTACCAGTTGGAGCATCTGCCCCCTGGTGGTGAGTGCACGTGATAGTGACTGGTCGACCCTTTGACTGTCTGCCCCCTGGTGGTCAGTTCATATCAGAGCGACTGGTTGACTGGCCGACTGACTGCCCTCTGGTGATCAGTGCACGTCATAGCAAGTGGTTGAGTGGCCTTAGCATATCAGCAGCATATTACACTTTGATTGGTTGAACAGATGACCAGACACTTAGCAGATTAGGCTTTGATCATTTTAAAATTAGATTACATATTAAAAATAAAAAAATAAATTTATGCTTATCAAGAAAAAAGTCTGCTCAATATGTGTATATTAAGTTTACTGTATACTTTAAAAAATTACATTGTATAACTTAGATACAGACAGTCCTCGCGTTATGACGGACTCCACGTACATCGTTTCGTGGTTACCTCACCAGCTCCCATTTAAAAAAAAAATCCATCATTTCGAGGAATGTATATATGTGCTTTATGTTTTTTATTATTTAGTTACCACAAGTAAAGGTCAGGAATTGTTTTTTAAAAATTGAGCAGACTTCTTCCCTACCACCACCCCCCACCCCAGCTTTACTGAGGTATGCAGGTATGCTTGACAAATAAAAATTGTATTAAGTTCATTTAGGGATAAGTATCTTTTCTAAAGTAAGTCTTAGAGTTTATTTTAGTAACAAGTAGAAAAAGACATGAAGTCTAAATTCATCAATATGTATACATTAGCATAAAGATAAACTAGGTCACAATTAGCAGTAATCTGTATAGAGAGCAGGAGGGGAGAAATCCCTCATGAAATTTTTCTGAGGCCTGGTGATATCTTTCTTTACAAAACATTTAATATCATTCCAAGTAGAAAAGATCAAACTTTATTAAGTTTTTTGTTTTCTGTAAATCCGATATTGAGAAATGGACCTTCGGTATTAGAACACTGTATCAAAAAAGGCTGAGTATAAAATTAGTATATCTGGAGGGGATATTAAGCAAACTAAACAAAATTATAAAAAAATTACAGATCCTACATGAGAACAACCAAGATTTATCTGATGGAAATTAATATACGGTTAAGGTAAAAAAGAGTTGAAGAGACATTGTTTCAGGAATGATCTTAGAAGCATATGGAAAACAGTGTTTGGTATGAGGTTTTGAGCTAAACAAGCAACATGTAAGCATTATATGATCTGACAAAGTATTTTATGAGGTGGCATCTGTTCCAGTGGGTAATGCTCTCAATATCTGTATGCATGAATAAAAATATAAACATAAGCATAAACATGAAATCCTTGAGTAAGGATCTGATGAAATGAATGGCTTGGGGATCAGGAGGATCTTTTATCTGAGATTGAGAATTTTAGGAGTATCCAAAACAGAATATATGGAAGCCTCTGATGATGTTCCTTGGAAATGCAAGAAATCTAGAATTTGGTGAAATCCTGAGCACAGAATTTGTGACAAACTAGATGGGAGCTTTGGAGACTTTCCGGACACTGGGTTTGGGGGAAGAGTGGCTAGAAGGGAGAGAAAGCTGGTTGTAGGAACAGGAGATGAGTGACATCCTAGGGAAGCAGGCATCACAGAGATAGACCACATGGGCTGGAGCGTCTGTGAGAGCTGTACGTCTTTCTAGCTGAGATTCTTGTGGGTGGAGAGGTCAAAAGATAGGGCATGATTCCCCAGAAATGACAAAAGGAAATGACTTAAAATAACGATTCACCAATTTTACTTTAGGCAGCAACAGCAACCTAAAATTTAAGGCTGGTTTGCTATGCTTCATGAAGAACAAGATACTTGAAAACCGATGCTAAGGTTATACTTGGCACACACCAGCACTTCTTTTCGGTGGTACACAGACCTTTCCCCCTTACCATGACAAAAACTTAAACCAACACACACCACAGAACCATCCATTCAAATTCTTTGAGGAACTATTTTAGCCAGCATTCTTATGATTTAAATAAAGTTGGCTCTACATTTCAAAGATAATTACACTTTAGCAAGACATTTTCAAAAATCTTACATGTTAAGTAGCTATAAATGTCAGGAAATCTGGTTGCCTGGATGAAATAATAAAGGGTGAGATAGGTAACCAAGTGAAGAGTTAAGTGCTATGTTTAAAAAGGGGGGTTGATATATGTAAATATGAGGATATTATGTTTTATGGGAAAAAACTTACTAAGAAACATTTAATATAGGATAGTTTATATAAAGCTTCTCATAAAAAAGGATTCCTATTGTTCTTTCATAGACATTATCCTATGACACATTTCATGGTTCCTCATTTTCTGTCTCCCTCAAAACTGATTGGTGCAATTTGCTCATCCTTCCTTTCCTTCTTCTCTCCCAGTTCAGGAGAGGATGTGCCTTTCCTCAGGTCTAAGGACATGCTCACTGTAACTCCTCACTTCCCAAATCTTGTGACTTTAATGATCCCCTCTCTCTACTTCTATCTCCAACTCACTCCATTTAACAAGCAAACTCTCTCCTCCTTGGTCCTTTTCTTTTGGGCAATCTCATTGAATTACTGAGTACAAAACCTGGAAGGCATCTTGGACTCCTCTCTGTCCTGCAGGAAGTACCATCCTCCCACATGACTTAAATCTCATCTCCTCCTCTTCCATATCCCCAGCCAAGATCTCACCTCAGGCCTTAATCACCTCTCTTTTGGACAACTCTGAAGCTGACCACCTGGTTTCCCAACCTCCAGTCATCCAGAACGATACATTCCTAAAATGCAAATCTCCTAAACTTCTAGCACTTTCATTTTACATTTCCAAAGATAGCTAAATTTATATAGAGATAAAATGGGAGGGAGGGAGAGAGAGTTTTAAGAGAAGGAATTGAACATAGAGAAATCTTAATTTTATTTTTAGAAAATAAAGGGATTTCCATCATGGGTTCTATTATGTCAGAGTCTCAAGTTAGATACAGATAAGATTCTGATTTATCAAGGATTCTGCTCACCCCTATCAATCCCAAAACTGCTTCATGCTCTGACTCACCTCTAACAGTGTCTCTAACCTACCTGAAACACATCATCCTCCCTAGCCCTCAAAAGAGAAAGTGAATTCCTGATGCTAACAAGAGCAGAGCACTCATAAATATGAGGTACAGCACTTTCAAAATACGTCTAATGACCTGAAAATGTCATCTCTGAACTAAAATGTCAGTGCTTTGAGTATCAAAATAACATTATGAAAGAATTTTATTTTTACCTATAAGGAATGGAAGGCAATTCATTACTTAGCCAAAAAAAAAAAAAAACACACACAAACAAACAAAAAACTCAGGAATAAGGCTAAACTAGATAATAGAAAAATCAAGAAAACAGTATGGTTTAAAACAAACAAACAAACAAATAAATAATAAAAAGCACAGGAAAAACTTGATAGCAATAACGATTGGGGTAATCAGAGAAGAGAAAGTTCCAGAACTGTTTAGAATGACTTTTCCAGGAACTGGAGTTCCATCAGCACATTGGGTAGTTATAATGGCAGACTGGTCATTGTATATATTTTTATTATTGTTCTTCTTCCTCCTTTACTGAGGATGAGTTTCACTTGTAGATATGATTCTCTCTTTTAAGAACAATCTCCAAAAGCTAAAAATGTTAACAAGATTTAAAATATTTTAAATACCCAAGTATGTAAGAACTCCTCCATATACATGATAATTTCCAGAACCTTAAAACAAAAAGTAAATAGCACAAGATTCACTTATCTTATGTTAATTCATCATAACACCCAAAGAACGTCCGTACCTGCACAGCCTAGGAATGCAGGACAGAGGGACAAAGAACGTCCATACCTGCATAGGCCCAGGAATGCATGACAGAACTCTCTCTATGTTCTCAGAGGTCACATCGACATCGTTCACAGCAACAAGAACATCACCTGAGAAAAGAATAACCATAAAAGATAGTCGTGGGAATATCCCCAAACCAAAAAGACCTAGAATTGGAACATTAAAAACCATCTATTCTGACCTCTTTAAAGTACAGTGGAAAATATGGTCCGGACATTCAAGGGCTTGTCCAAGGCAAAAAAGATCACTAGTGGCAGAGCTAATCTTCCATTCCACTCTTTTTTCAACTACAATACAGACCAAATTGTACTGTGACTGAATACAATCCATGAATATTATAGAGATGAATATTCTCATTTTTTATATCATCGGGAGAATTATGTAAAGCCAAAGGCCAAATGGAAATTTGCAGCATAAACCAAGTATTGCACTTAACAAAACTGAATCTAACCACTTATACCCACAGTGAAAATATTCAGCTCAAATTTTAATGAAATATATGTGGTACGTCATAATTCAATATGCTGTGAGTTCACTGTTATTTATCTGTGTCTATTCACTATAATTGATCTGATCTTTTTTTCAAAGGCCCCACCGTATCAAAACCCATCGCCTGTTTTGTTAAAAGTTTCCTTTGCCATGGCTTTTCTTTAAATGTGTATGTTTATAAATCTGGGGGGTTTAATATAATAAAGATCAATCTTAAAATGGAAATTTACATTCACACCATAATTAAAGGTAATAGCAAAACACCAGTAAGTTATATAATAGAAATAGATACATAATAAGTTTATTTCTCATCATATTTAAATATATCATTATGGAACTGATCAATAATTCATATTCATCCATTAATTAATCCAATGAATATTTACTGAGCACCTACTGAGAGCCAGGCACTATAGATGGAGAACTGAATTAAACACGTCAAAGCCTCCACACAGATCTTAATACTCTTTGGGGAAAATGGATAATAAACATATATATGGATAAAATAGTGTTGATAGACAATTTCTCATCAGTCTTCCATGTTTTGTCCATCTTACAACCCAAGGCACTGAAAGTCTTTGTTCTGGGTTACCTTTTCAAAAATGTTTGTATAGAGAACGGCCTGGATGACGGAGATAGTGTCTCCCTCCAGAGCAAAGGTCAAGTCTGTTCAATGTGCAGTATAATAAGGATAGTGTCTCCTTTAATATCTTATTATTAATAACTGTTCTTTATAGAAGATTCATCTTCCCTAAGGTCAAAGTTCCTCTCCCTTTAATGCAACTCACTACAGGTATGTGTTTAGGTGTCACCTGGCCCTCTTCATGTCACCCTGGGAATGAGGATTGGGGAATAGGTGAAAATGCTGTTCTTTTAGCTACTGTTACTTCTCTCTCTCCCCTCTCTGCTTCCTCCCTTGCTCTCTTGACCTTCTATCATATGGGGAAGGGGTTAAGTGCAGAGTGAGCAGGTGGGATTTCTTAGGTCATTGTGTGATGGTTTTCAATGGCCTGTACTAGGTTCAGATGGTATTCACTTTACAGCTCTGAAGGTGAGGGCGTTGAGTCACTATGATGGTCAATTACTGAAGCACTTTGAGTAACCTGGTAACTTTTCTTAAAAGAACTTGTAAACTAAAATAAACTTCCAACTTCAGTTCAACCTGGGGGAGAAAAAGGCAACATATCCCCCCCACCCAATTTTTTAAAACAGGAGATTAAACAAGTGTAACTATATCAAATTATAGCTGTAGTGATTTTTTTTTTAAGAAAAGAAACAATGAATAATATCAGAGTATTGATGCAAAAGAAACCCACTTCTGAATCATTCTATCCAGGTGTTCTGTTGTCCATATGATGATCAGAACACCTAAATAGTGATCCTATTTAAAACTTGTTCCTTTAAACTCAAACTCCACTGGAAAATGTCCCAAATAACTTTTTTTCTCCAAATCTTAACGGATACAGTTCTGCAGTTGAGTTTTTTAGGGAGTGTCACCTGAAAGCATCACACTTAAGAAACCTCTAAAAGAATCTTTTTAAATGTTTAGTAGAAAATTTTCTTTCTATAAAAAAGTGTTACATCTACTTCTTATTCTCCCAGATACTTGTTTTCCTCAAGTTTTTCCGAGCACTTCTGTGAAGTGACTCAGGCTTCCTGGACCTCACAGCACTGGCAGCCTGCGCTGGGAATTGGACCGCGACCTCCTGGTTCATAGACGGGGGCTTAACCGCTGAGCAGCACTGGCTGGACTTTCATTTGCTCTTATCTGGGAGGGGGGGGGGCGGTGGCTACAGGAATCCAGGAGCTACCAGGTGTCTGTCAAATTTGAAGAAAAACTCAGGAATAGAAAAATAAAAAATAAACTGCAAGTCCTGGGCAGAAGGAACAGCAAAATGGCACCTAAAAAGGCAGCAAAAACTTCCAAGACTCCAGCAAAGAAGAATCAGAATAGAGATCTGCTGTCTTGAAAGGAAAGAAGGAAGCCACCAGTTTCACCGTGCTAGCCAAGCACGTTAGTCAAAGGAGGGTCCTTCTCCTGTTAGACAAAGGCAGCTATGCCAGCATGCTCCATCACCTGGGCAGTGTTCAAGATCCTCTGTCCTGTGGGTTACCTCACAGTTCAACCACAGACTGCAGTGTGAAGGGAACTATGACAGATTTCCATCACAGAAGCACTTTGTGGGATTGGCAAACCCTCTATGACATTGAAATAGTCTGTTCTTTATTGCTGAAATACATAACTTAAAAAACAAAGAACATAATCATAACAAAAACTTTAGAAAAAGCAGAGAACACAATCACCCGTACTGTCCCTATACTATCCCAACACTATTAGCACTCTGTTGCATTTATACTGACTTTACTTATTCTCCCTGCACATTTTCTTTTTACATAGTTACCTATGTGCTGTGTAACGAACCACCCCAAAACTCGGTAGCTTAAAACAACAATCATGTTTAACTATGTGCATACTGATTTACTGTGGTCGTCACTTTGCAACATATACAAATGTCGAATCATTATGATCCCACCTTTTAAGTAAATCACATAGTATCACATAAGCTAGTCACAGGCCCACCCAGATTCAGAAGGCTGGACGGGGAGAAACACACAGACTATAACTCTCTGTGGGACAAGGATCAGCATGACATTGTAAGAAGAGAAGGTGGGGATCTTGTTGCAACCCTTTGTAACACACACTGGGTACAGATGCCCTTCCTACTCAAGTCCTCCTTGCAAACCCCTTTCATGGCACTTACCACACTGTGTGAAACTGTCGGCCTATTTCTGGCCCATCTCTTCCACTACAGTATGAGCTCCATAACAGGAGCATTTGGACCATTAAGCTTTGTAGTCTCAGCACCTAGCAGATGCCCAAATAATTATTTGTCAAGTCCAATTTAGACATAATAAAAATACGTTTTTAAATGTTTTTAAAGTATCAATATAAGTTCCTTTATCTAAATCTCTTAGGCTAGGTCAACTTAAGAGTGCCAGCTTTTAGCATTGCTAATACCATTAAGTTTTACTAATAACATATTCTCATCTGTGACTAATTTATTTAAAACTAACTCAAACATGATCTACAACAGCTTAACATGTATCACTAACACAAAATGCTCATCTTAGTATATATTCAGAGAAACTTGTGGGTTTATTTTTCCTCCTCCAAACTAGTGGGATGTTTTATGGCAAGCACCCTTAAAGGGAAATTATGTACACCGCCACCGCTGTTAAACATGCCAAATGGAACAGTTAAAACCATTCCAACATCTCAGTGCAGTCAAGTGCAAACATACAATTTTAAACTTCTTTTATTCATAAAATTATATATTTTTGTATAATGTTATCGGACGTGTCGTTCAACCCTAAATTATCACTGTAAATCAACTTATTTTCTTCTACTTTTCAGTAAATATAACCAAGATGACAAAGTTATATCATTCAAAACTCAGAGATTAAGCTGTCCCCTGTCCTAAGCAAGGCACACAAACATATTCCAGGCACTAAATCGTTTATTTTCAGAACACTGTGCCTGGCAGAACACCACCCTTAACAATTTCACTACTGTCCCAAACATCGTCAAGGAGTCCTTAATCTGTTAAGACCCTGGCTATAATTCCGTTTTGATCGTGTTCCTCACAGGCATCTTTAATACCGTTGTCTCAGCAAACAAGACCCGATGTTTAGCCACAGCACTTACCAATGAACACCTGACCACTCTTCATGGCTGATCCTCCTGGCAGCAGGCCATGGACCACCAGCCTCTCCCCACCGGCCTGCTTCCCGGCTCTTTTCCAGCTCCACTTGGTCTGATGGATGATCCCAACCAGCACTTCCAGAAGCTTGAGCTGCTCTTTGGCTTTGGCGACTGTTAACTTTTTGGGGTTTACATAGACAGTCACATCTTTGTACCTCTGCTGAACAATGACTCCTGTTTTCTGATTGGACTGATGCTTTAGAATGGAGACCGGCCCACTATCATTGCTCTTTTTTTTATTACGGCGCTTGGGTAAAAGTCGTCTGCTTCTTAAAATTTTGGTAAACCGCTTGAGTTTGGGTTCATACTTTTTTCCTTCTTTGTAATCATCCTCTTCAATAATAATCTCATTTTCACTGAACCTGACATGATTCACAACAGGTGTCTCAGGAAGGAGGCTTTCTTCTTCGCCCTCACTCAGTTCCAAATAAAATAGCTCTCCATTTTTCTGCACACTGTCCTGCCATTCAGGCTCAAGGTCACTATGAAAAAAAAAAAAAGACAATATGAATAGCAGCCAAACACAAGAAAAGGTTATGCTTTTCTAGCACAGGGGTGTGGGTAGGGGCAGGGAAATGGGAGATAGAAAAGTTATTTGATTATTAGAATCTCATCATTTCTAGTAAGTGAGTACCAAGGATTATTTTTCTGGAGGATGCTTTTTGTAGCGCCTTGAAGAATAGGGGTTGGAGGAGAAGAAATCCAAAGACATAGTGATTGAAAAGAAAACCAATAAAAAATGAGATGGCCCCCTTCTAGAATCTGAGTTTGTGCTTTTTTAAAAAAGAAATTAAGTTCAGCTCCTGTGTGGTTGTTGTTCACATTAGATAATTTCACTGGATGATAATTTACATTACTAGTTGATCATGCATTGCAGCCACAAATGTAAGCCATTTGGAAATTGTACATAAAAATATTCTATTTGCACAGAAATTTCTTAGCATGGCTGTTATGTTAAAATGAAAGCTAAAGACCAGTATTAATAGATGCTATTTATAGAGTAAATTTTCAAAACAGAAACATTCCCTTCATCATGAATAAAAATCATTGCTGAAAACCATTTATAATCATAGTTAATAATAATCACTTCTATAGCCTATAATTTCTGTAAAATCCCTTTTTAGGAATAACTGTAGTAGGAAAAGTAAACCACATATTACATAGTTCATCATGTGATTGTAAAAGAACTTTTAACTGGGAAGCAAGCCATTGAAAGAAACAAAATTATTGCTATTAAAAATGACTAAAATAGCATTAAAAAACAAAAAAATACTTACCTTAAGGTAACACACCTGATTATAAACTCTACCCTATTCAATGTTATGAACATTTACTTTTCAAACTGTGATTCTTTAAAGCAAAACTGGTCCTAGTGGAAAAACTAACTTGAGAGAGTGTTTTTAGAAACATGAGCTGTAACATCCTGGCATGAAAGGGTATAATTTGTGGCCTAATCATTCCATCGGATAGAAGACATTTTGGTTTTCTGCAGTATTAGCAACGCTCATTCTTTTTACTTAAAAAATCTCTTTATAAATACTATGAAAATCAATAAAGAAATACACTATTCTGTTTGTTGTTCAACTCTGAAACTAACGACTGCCTTGGCTGTGGGTGGTAATTAATACAGAATTTTTAACTGTATATGAAGAGGGGGAAAAGGCATAATAACCCAAATATCAAAACTAGTATTTCATTGGCCATTGGCACTTGTTGGTTCCCAGTATGTGGCATCACTTTAGGCAATAAACACACAACACTTACTGCAGGTTATTAATCATATATTAGCTGTTCCAACCATCTCTACCTGTACCCACAGAAATCAGAATTTCCCAACCCCAGTCCTGCTCTGAAGGGAGAATCTAAATCTACAGTTAAAATGTAAATACCATGATTATACACAATCACTTATGAAAGATACATATCAATTTAAACAATGAATGAATTTGTTTTATAATCTCAAATCTCACCCTTTAATTTGGCATATTATTTGTATTAGAGATAAATGACCCAAAAGAAACATTTCCACCTTCTGTTAAATGTGAAGATAGTTTTATCTTAATCTCTAAAATCTAAACGTGAAACCACCTTTAATTAAGATTTTTAAGAGCCATGTAGGTGGGAAGGGGAAGGGGCCTTCTGAATGGTATTCAATTGTAAAGCAAATTAACAGTTCCAGGCCCTGCAGCAAAATCTAGAACTACAATGATAGAAACATCATTTCCTTCCTTTATCTAGTGGGGAAGAGGAACTAAGAAAGAATTCATGAAAATACACAAGCTAAGTACTAGAGAGGAGTCATCAAACTTAGCCAAAGACTGAGACTGTGGTCAGGGGAAACTTCCTGTTGGATGAGACTCCAGAAGTGAGTTCTGAAAGAATAAGTGACCAGGAAGGAAAGCCTGGGGCACTGAGAGGGAAGAAAAGAGATTTCCAAAGAGAAGGACTAGCATAAGCAAAAGCCTTGGGCGACAGTCTCCATGGCTGTGTGGATAGTTAAAGCTAGGCTGTGGTGGCCAGAGTTTAATTTGTGAGATGGGGAGGGACAGAAGGAGTAGTCAAGTACTAATTTTTTGAGGCCTTTGGACCACGGGAAAGGTCTTTGATTTTGTAGTGTAGGGCATTGATAAGGAGTTTACCTTTACATGTCAGATATCTTTGGATAGGTCTACCCTGACAAGAAAATGTAGGAAGGATTTGAGGTGGACTCAAGAGACAAAATCAGGTAGGGGGCTTTTTCCATCATCCAGGCAGAGATGATAATGAAGGCAATAGTAGAAAAAATAGAAATAGGAAGAACATTTAAGGAATGCTTGAAAATCACCAGGAATATGAGATTGATTAGATGAGCGGATGACAGAGAGGAAATGATGAATGTTGACTAGATTTTTAGTTGGTGTCTATACTATCATGCATCCTTTTGTTTTAAAATATATATTTTTATTGATTTCAGAAAGGAAGGGAGAAGGAGAGAGAGACAGAAACATCAATGATGAGAGAGAATCATTGATTGGCTGCCCCTGCATGCCCCACACTGGGGATGTGCTTTGATCTGGAATCAAACCATGATCTCCTGGTTCATAGGTCAATGCTCAACCACTGAGCCTCACATGCATCCTTTTATGTATATACACTAGAGGCCGGATGTACGAAATTCGTGCAAGAGGCTTGGCCCTTGCAGCCCCAGTTTCGTCTGGGTATCTGGTCTAATTAGCATATTATGCCTTTATTATTATAGATATGCATAGGCTCATTCTACACAAATGGGGATGTAATTATCATACACATCATCTTTCCCTCTTACCTTTCACTGACATAAACAATGTTAAAAAT
>PVJC01002090.1:0-33168 GCA_004026665.1 Murina feae | reverse complement strand
ACTATTTAGAAACTCCTAATGGCTGCATTAATTGTCCATATTAGAGATGTAACACATTTGGTTATTCACCTATTGATAAGCTGTGTTCAGTTCTCTCCACCTAACAATATAGTAACCATCTTTATATGTATATATAGATCTTTACCCAAAAGAAAAGACCACTTCCCATGTCCAATAACAATGAATACAATCCATTTTCTTAACTTTTAGATGAGAAAAAAAAAACCTTTACAAGGAAGAAGACATTTTTAAAAAATTATAAGGGAGATAAGCGTGACAAAAAAAAAAAAAAAAAAAAAAAAAAAAAAAAAAAAAAAAAAAAAAAAAAAAAAAAAAAAAAAAAAAAAAAAAAAAAAAAAAAAAAAAAAAAAAAAAAAAAAAAAACGACAGGAAATGAACTTAAGAGACTGCAAAAGAAGGTGATGCATAAAGTAAAAACAAAATTAACTGAGAAGACACAGAGACCTTGGATCTTTGTGTAGATACTCCTCATTCCAGGAGTTGGACTTAATGCCATGCTTCCAAAGACCAGTGTTGTGGAAAGTGAAAAATAGTAACCACAGCGAAGAAACCTGGCTGACATGACCTTAACTAAGAGGTGCAGGATATGAGAAACAAGGAAGGACTGAGGACTGTCACAGAGCACAGGGCACTAAGAATTCCTGCGGACTAAATGCAGCATGACATCTTGGATTATATCCTGGGGCAGAAAAAGGACACAGTAGAGGAATGGTGAAATCTGAAAAAATCTGGAGTTTACTTAATAGTACAGTACCAATATTACTTTCTTATGTGCTGAATAATGTGCTGCAGCTGTGCAAGATGTTATCAACTCAGGGGACCCACTGAAGGATATATACAGGAACTCTGTACTGTCTTTGCAACTCTGCTATAAATCTAAATTTACTCCAAAATAAAAGGTTTGCTCTTACACAGGAATTAAATCTAGCAGTTTTAATTCAGATTTTTATAATACATGGGTCACATATAGGCAAAAACATGGATAAGTCTCAAAATAATTATGCTGAGTAAAAGAAGACAAAAAAAAAATAATTGTCCATACTGTATGATTCAATTTTTACCAAGCTCTAGAAAAGACAAATTCTTCTCTAATGACAAAAAGCAGATAAGTGGTTGTAAGGAAAGGGGGACAAAGAGTAGTGTAGGGAAGTACATGAGGAAACTTTTTGTTGTTGCTGTTAATCCTTACCTGAGAATATTTTTTCCAATGATTTTCAGAAAGAGAGAGAAGGGCGAAGAGGGAGGGGAAGAGAAGGAAGGGAGAGAGAAATATCAATGTGGGAGAGAACATCGACTGGTTGCCTTCCCCAACTGAACCTCCAACCGGCGATCAACCCAAAACCTCAGTATGTGCTCTGATCAGGAATCCAACTGGAAAGCTAAGTATCCAGGATGATGCTCCCAGCAACGGAGCCACACAGGCCAGGGCTCCAGTCATTCTTATTTTCAATGGAAGTTCCTTAGCTTTTCATAGCTAAATTATTTTTAAAAAGAATGCCCGTTTCTCTGTAAGTCAAGGCTTTAAACCTAACAATAACAAAAAGTCACCTTGAAAAGAATCAAAGATCTAAGTCATAAAATTATTAACTTTGGCCAAAATGAACTAACAAATGTTGCTTCAATTAGTTGGACAATTGTAAACCAAAGCAATGTGGCATTGCAAGTAAATGTATGATTTCTGTTATTTCAATACTGAAACTAGGCACTGGTTTCCTCAACCCAACGTACTCATCAGTATTACCTCAGAAGCTTCCTAAGAGACTTGCCAATGTGCCAGGTTAAGATATATTGCAATAATCTAAAGTTTTCCTTTTATAAAATATCTTCAACAAATCTACTAAAAGTACCCAAATTAAACTTATTTTGTATTGATAATCTCATGCCGTTCAAACTGGTTTTCAGTTACAAAAAGCACGTATGAAACAATAATTTCCAGAAAGAATCCTATACAATAAAAGCCTAATATGCTAAGTGTCCATTCAACTATTCAACCAATCAAAGCGTAATATGCTGATATGCTAAGACTGCTCAACCGCTTGCTATGATGTGCACTAATCACCAGGGGGCAGACAATCAACCAGTCGCTTTGACATGCACTGACCACCAGGAGGCAGATACTCCAACCAGTAGGTTAGCTTGCTGCTGGGATCTGGCTGATGGGAACTGGGTGAGATGGGACAAACACGCCCTGGAACTCTCCTGCAGTCCCTCCCCGGCTGGCCAACCTCCTGTGCCCCTCCCTAGCCCCGATTGTGCCCTAGTGGTGTCCCTTGGCCTGGCCTGCATCCTCTTGCAATCCGGGACCCCTTGGGGGATGTCAGAGATCCGGTTTTGACCTGATCCCACAGGCCAGGCTGAGGGAGCCCACTAGTGCACAAATTTGTGCACCAGGCCTCTAGTATGAAAACAATTAACTAACTAGAAGCCTGAAAGTTCAGGATACTTTATGTAAATAAATAAGCAGTATAACTGTCCTAAAACCTTCATGTAGGCAATGAAAGACAATAGACAATATCGCTTAGCTTTGATGAAAAAGGTTAGGTTCAACCCCTATTCCTTTGATCAAAAAGTTGTCCTGTCCAAGTTGGGAAGGCCACTTCTTGCTTTGGTTACTGCAACTTAGGGAGTTAAATAGCTAATGTCACATGGAAGGAACAAGACTGCCAATCTGGTCAGTTCAACAAATCAACTCTCACATCCTACACACCAAGACTCGGCAGCCATAAAGTCTGAATTTTAGTGGGACTCAAAATATAGACCAGCAAAACATTTTTACAATATAAGGGTTTACTGTCCTTTTATGATTAGGAAAATAAAGACACTGGAACATGGGAGTGATCACTGAATGACTGATTTGGAAAGCTTAACAACCACTTTTAAAAAATTAAAATATAACACATATATACATGTATTTTGAATTGTGAAATGCTTTGAAGTAACGATTTTTCCTAACACAAGGTCCTCAATTGTTCATTTCATAGGAAACAGTTGAACTCATTTACCTTCATTCCACCAAAATCAGAGCTCCCCATTTGAAATAAGGTCTCCTAAATTACTACACTGACAATTCAGTTATATAGTTATGAACAAGTTACAGATTCTCTCTAGGCTATAAATGTGATTTTAAGATGCAGACAAATCAAGACTTAGAGGTTTCATACTCTCTGTGGTTTCCATAGCAAGACCAAATGGGCTCTGTATAATCCAGACTTTCTTCCAGCCTCAATTGATAATCATAAATTTTCTCATTTTTAAATGACCACAGAAGATTATGCAAAATATGATATTCTTAAAATTGTTCAAGCCTTGAAGAACGTAATCTGTCCTCTTTAAGTCTTAATAGAGTATATTAAGCAGCCATAAGTGACAGTGTTCTCCATGCTTCTAAAGACAATGATAAAAGTTTTACATAACTATAGGTGAAAATAATTGTCACTCCCAAACACATCTAAATACGTATTAATTACTAGCAACTGTTATCCCTAAATAATATAAAATATCACCCTAAAACTGACCATACATGGCGGTGCATTAGGACATGGATTTTCACCGATGTGCCTCAAAAAATTTTAAAACATATAACTATTTAGTTAAAGGCACTGACCTCTTTTCCCTTAGATTGTCAAATAAAAAAAAATGACAACAGCCAACACAACAATAGCTATCCAGTGTGAATCAATCAAAATTATACCTTTTTTTTTTGTCAGATAGGCAAAAATAAATAAATAAATAAATATAAAAAAATTATTTTGGAGGGCCACAGAATTTTAGTAATTGGCTGAGATGAAAACGGTTGAAAGCCGCTGCTCTAGAAAGTCCCTCAATCCCAGCCAGTCAACACTCTGCAGTGCCCCAGCCCACGTGCACACGCTGGGCAGGGGAGGGAGGGATAGATGGTCCCTCTTCCAGAACCTTACTCGTAATCGCTACTCGCAGACGAATAGGAACTGGAGTCGCTGGCCCTATCTTCAAGATAACGATCCTCTTCTTTTTGCGAAGAGGGGTCTGCTGGGAGCCCTTCCGGGCTCTGACACGAACCGCTCAAAGCCGAAGACGCCATCAGCGAGGATGCTGCAGCTGAGAGGAGAGTAATTCAAATCCCGCAGCCGGCGCGCACCAGGGCCGCCATGTTTCCTCCGCGAGCGACGCGGCAGAGACCACGTGACCGCCAATGCTCGGCTGCCATTGGTGGGAGCTGCGGTTGCCAGGGAGACGGGGAAGCTTCCCCGGGAGAACTAGGAAGACTGAGAGGAGCCAATGAGCTGAAACTTCGGGAGGGCGTGTCGGAGGGCTGGAAGCAGCGAGACTTCTGCGCGCGAGGCTCTCCCAAGCGCTAAACTGGGCGTCGGCTTCACTTCCTGAAACAGGTGCAGAGCCACTCGGTGGCCCCACCCCATTTCTTCCAGTTTGCCCTGTGTTTCTGCGCCCGAGCTTCAGAGACGCTCAGCCTGCGTTTCCCTTGAGGCAAAGGAAACGACCTTCTTCCCTTCCTCAGGGCCTCTGCCAGATAATCAGGGAGTGGAAGCTAAGCCATACCCTCCAGGTGTTCCTGTAACTACGCACCCTCGCTTCTTTCTTTCGCATTTGCAAATATTTTTACAGTTTTCTCAAGCAGATATTGTAGACTGGTGCTTCACATCAAGAAGAAATGACTAGGTGTTTGTTTTGTTTTTAAAATGTTTCTCTTATACAGGGCTGAGCTGAAGCAAGAATTGCCACATGAATGTTTTAAGTAATGTTCCTTCACACTAGATATGTTTGAGGCATGTCAACTTGCTTGGCTAATTTATTTCTATATGTTAGTTTAATAGACAAAATGCCCCCCCACACCCAAAGTTACCAGTTTCCTTGATTTTTTACAAAAGAAGAAGTAAATAGCAATCATTTAAAATTCTTATTTAAAATTTCAGGGCATGGTATTAGCTAGTTACATATAAAGTTTTTAACTTTATATGTCATATTTGTACTAACTAAATTAGTGTTTAGCAACTTTAGGTGTATTGGAGAAGATGAAGAAAGGAAAAGAGTAAGATGCCATTTTCAGGGCCTTTTTATCAACACTGGTTTTGATTGTTTCATAATTAGCAACTGCAGGAAGACTTTTTAAAAAGAGTTAGACTGGGATATATGTTCATTTTCTATTTTCCACTTTTCAAATGACCAGCATCTTCTGAGGCCCAAAAATGTTTAGTTTAATAAATATGAGACTTAAAGTTCTTATTTCCATAGATTATCATCTCCACTAGGCAAACAATAGAATTCTGACATAAAATACACAAGATAAGAACATAATTAAATATTTAGTGTCTTTAGTAGATTCAAGAGCTCATTCCCTAGGAGTAATTGAAGCTAGCATTGAGAAGTAAATGAAAACAGGGCCAAAGGTCATATCCATTAACTTTTTTTAAACATTCTTAGAAACTAATGATTATTGCTTTACTTGTGAGCATGGATATAATAATTAATGAACTATGTGGTAATACTGACAACCATGGCCATTTTGAAAATCATGAATGAATAACTTGATGGATCAGCAAATTAGGATTTTACAAACTGGGATTTACAATGTGGAATTTAAAAAATCTGGGATAGAGTCATAACATGTAAAAATAACATTTTGGCAAGCTGATGTTTATAGAACTGCATTATGATCAGAAAGTCTCATTTGCCTATACAAAAATTGAATTACCTGTAAAAATGTTTTAAGATCATGCATTCTCCATCCACACTAATAAAAGAGAAACATGCAAATTGGTCATCACTCCACTACACTCACCAGCTAACAGGATGAGTATGCAAATTAACACAACAAAGATGGTGATGCTACCATAGCAGCCAGGAGGTGCTTGGGGCTGCTAGAAACCTGATGGGAGACACAAACACACAGGGAGGCTGGCATCCAGCAGACCCAAACCCCACAGCCTTGGTGCTGGGGCTGCTGGGAGTCGTATCACAGACACAGGCCCAGCACCCAGCAGCCCCAAGGCCTGCCATCCCCGTGCTGGTGCTGCTGGGGGCCATATCAGAGACACAAACCCACAGGGGGGCCCTGCAACCAGCAGCACCAAGCCCCGCCACCTCGGTGCTGGGGCTGCTGGGGACCGGATCAGAGACACAAACCTGCAAGGGAGCCCAACACCTAGCAGCCCTGGCACCCAGCAGCCCCAAACCCTGCCACCTCAGTGCTGGGGCTGCTGGTGGGGGGGGGCTAGATTGGAGACACAAACCATAGAGGCCAAGGCAGAGGTGGTTAGAGGTGATCAGACAGGCAGGGGAGAGAAGTTAGGGGGATCAGGTCATCAGGGGAGAGCAGTTAGGACAAACAGGCTGTCATGGGAAAGCAGTTAGGGGGATCAGGCCAATAGGGGAGACCAGTTAGGGGGATTAGGCCAGTAGGGTAGAGCATTTAGGGGGATCAGGACAGCAGGCAGTGAGTGGTTAGAAGCCAGAAATCCTGAGGGTTCCCAGATTGGAGAGGGTGCAGGCCAAGTTGAGGGGACCCCTTCCTGTGCGTGAATTTTGTGCACTGGACCTCTAGTTTGAATAATAACAGAGTACAAATGAGAATCCACGAGTAAATAGAAAAGTAACTAAAGTAAATGGCACAAAGCTCAAGCCCCAAGCCCTTCATTTACTCCTATGTGTACTTATTTGATACTTTCATTTAGAAATTATAATAAATTCAGTGAGATGTTGTGCTGTCAGACATCAGTAGCTGCCAACCAGAAGGAAGGGAGGCCTCCTTCAAACAGGAATACACCAGTAGCAGAAATTGTTGATGGCTGACAATCTGCCAATGAAAAGGAAAGTAAAAAAATCAAAGCAGACACAAGAATTAAAAAAAAAAGTCATAGCTGATAAATGAGTGCCAAGTGCCCTCAGTAGCACCTAAAAAAAAAGTCACTGCACTGTGGAAGTCATTGCACATCAGCTACCCTTACAGTAACTTAATAGCAACTGTGAAAATGCTTGCCAATCTGTAAGTGCCCTGCATTCCTCAGTCAGAGCAGCCAGGTTCTCATCCTGATTCTGGTACTAAACCAAGTGGACATGGACAGTTTCCTCACCTGAAGACAGTGCAAAGATCCCCTCCTTCTGTGCAGCATTGCTAAGAACCAAATGAGACACCACTTGGAATCTCATGCCTTACATGGATGCTACATGTTATACATTTTTAAAGTTTTGATTCTATTTATTTTAGTTTTTAATTTTTGAATTTAAAAGGATATTTTATTCATCAGAAATATTGCCTAGTGGGGTATACTTTTAACCCTGAGAGTTCTAGATATTTGAGATATCTTAAATATGCACATTTTGCTGTTGATCAAAGTATGACATTTAGGTTCATCAAACATTTTCAGAGGCTCACTCACCTCTAGCTCACGTTCCCTGCTAGCTTAGGCATCAGAATACACCGGCACTGCAGCCGGGACCAGCACCATTCGTTAGCCATTAGGCTTTGGACAAAGTCCCTTAGCTGAATTTTCTTTTTCTTTCTTATTTTTTTTTTTGGTTTGTTTTTTAAGCCTTACCCCTGGATATTTTCTCATTGATATTTAGAGAGAGTGGAAGGGAGAGGGAGAGCTAGGGAGAAACGTTGATGTGAAAGAGACACATCAATTGGTTGCCTCCTGCATGCATGCCGACCAGGGCCAGGAACTTGCAACCAAGGTACATGCCTTGACCAGGGATCGAACCTGAGACCCTTCAGTCCTTGGGCTGACGCTCTGTCCATGGAGCCAAACCAGCTAGGGCCCTTAACTGAATTTTCTTAGAGCTTTTAGGAATAGCTATCTTTTTGTGCTTTGTTTGAATATGTTAGAACAGTTGTTAAAATAATCCCTTATTTTCACAGACTTTAATTTTTTAGAGCACTTAATATATCATCAGAATTCACACTACCACCCTGTAAGGTGGGCATTCTCTCTTCATATTACTGAAAGAAAAGGAAAGTATAGACAAGTGAAATATCTTGCCAAGTCACACAACTAGTTTGAAAAATGACTCCAAGGGAATGGTTAAATTGTAATAGCCTTGTGCATACTTTCAAAAATCTTTGCAAATAACTGAGTGCTAATGTTATTTGGGTACTTTTTATAATCAATATGACCAATATATGTTAATTTATGTAAGTAAAAGTAACTGAGAAATGCGATTCTCCCTGACTCAGACAACGTATATATAATTTTTTAAATCAAAAAGCTGGATAGCTGAACATGTTTTTGCCAAGCTACTGTTATTTTAGTATTGCCATATTTTGAAGCTAACACCACATGCAACTTTGCTTCAATTTTGGTTTGGCTGAAGTATCTTCTTCAAAAGCTCAGCAATTTAATCCTTTACATTTTAAAAACCATATTTGTAACAGAAAATACACAAGTAATGAAAAAGTAAACACTCAGAAGACATTCTTCAAATAAGATGTAAAAATCAAGTAAAATAGTCTGCTAGTTTCTCTTGTCTATATATTTTTTATGACTCAAGGATACTGGTCTCTTCAATGCAATTCCCAACATTTTGTGGATATTCTTTCAAGGGATGTTTTAAAGGAAAAACATTTGTAAAACTTATCTAAAAAAAAAAAATAAGCCATGCAGTACACTAGACAATGAGAACTATGGTGAATAGATGAATATGGCTTACAGGTTATCTAATATCTCTACTTTCTATCTTGTTATGTTTAAATTTATATACAACAAGCGAAACATACTTGAACTTGTGTGAAGATATAGCTTTGTTAAATGAGAGAGAAATGTCTATTGCTGTATCAAAAATTTTAACTGTGCTTGAAAACATTAAATAATGTGAGGAACCACTGATAAAAATAATGCATTGCAAAAAGGTTTTCATATACCGTTGAAAATAAAGCACTGCTAGCTATGATACCAAAAAACACATTTATGATTTCAGATTCCATGGGTTCCTATAATACGTGGGAGCAGTTATTTGTAAATCAGATAAAGTAACTTCATTTACTGAGCAGGTTTATTCCAGAAACACTCCACTCCTTCGGAAATGATCATCTCAGTCTTGATTACTGCAGTTTAAATATATTCTTTTGCCCTGGTTCATTCCGACAGGTTTGTGCCTTGGATCTGACACACTGTAGTATCAATCAGTTCAGAATTTTTTGGCACTTGACATTTAAAACATGAAGAAATTGTGTTCCAGGAGAGTTTTAAGCATCTAAAACAAACAGCCTTCCCGGCTTTATCAAAGTCACACTGTGAATGAGTTGCTAGTTAATACTTAGGGGGATTACTTCTGAACTGTAATTTTATCGAATGCTGGGGAAACGGTCTTTTTTGGGAATTTAGCAGAATCCTCTTTTAGCTGCCCACTTAATAATATTTTATCATATAAGGCAGGGGTTCTCTAGGGGAGAGGAAAGAAGGAAACCAACTGTGGAAAATTGTGGGTTTCAGAAGACAGCTTTTAAATATAAGAGCCCCAATTCCTTCCTTGCACAATGTCTTTCTTTTTTCTTCATTCTTCCAACGGTACAGGGTTTCTACAGCTCATATGGTTTTGTACAAAGACTTAAAAGGGTCACTTGAAACGTTTACAGATGAGAGAACTCACATAAACCTTCCCCTGACAGTTACTAAGCGCCACTTACTCTTTTCTCACCACAAATGTATTCAAGAAATACTCTCGTACATTTCTAGAAGAGTTTTTCCCATATAATGTCTTAAGAAGGCCAGGCTTTGCTAGAGTTCAAGCAGCATTGTCTTCCTTGGCACTTCATCCCTCCTCTCAATCTTAAAATGGAAAGAGAATTTGCTTACCGTGTGGATTCTTACTTTTTCTCTTCTATAAACTCATCACCGTTACCATGGGGTTTAATATGCCAGTTTATTTTGCATAAAGTATAAAGTGTGCCTGTGTGGTGGTAGTGGTGATTGGAGGCGGGGAGGGAGGTCAGGGGCCGGTGAGGATGTTAAATTTAGATTTCTTAAAAAGTGGCTCATTCTAACTCCAATCACAACCAAACTCCAAACAAAACTCTTACCTAGTTCTTTTTTTTCCTGGAGAAAGTCTAGAGGCGTCTAAAGAACAGCTTTGCTTAAATCATTTTCCCCCGCTTCTTTAGGAAGTGGTGTTTTTTGGAGGGGGTGGCTACGCTGGGGCCAGCCTCGGAGGACCTGGAGGAAAGGACTCTGGAATGTGTGTGCGGGTCCCACCCTCTCCCCGCACCAGGGAGCAGCCCCTGGAGACTTCTGCGAGAGACTGGGGAACGCGGCCCCACCCGTGCCCAGCCTGGGACGCAGGGCGGCGGCACTGACCTGTGCAGGAGGACGCGCTGCACTGAGTCCAGGTCCTCCAGGCTCCGGGGCGCAGGTTTGGGGACGCTGGACCTGCCCACCTGAAACATGCCCGCTGGACACGCTCTGCCTCCGCCAAGGCGCGCGGCAGGTCCCGGAAGGAAGGCGGGAGGCGCTCAGCTCGCAGCCCTGCCTGGGGCGCAGCTGGGTCTGCGCCTGGGAAACGGGGAGCTGAAGGAAAAGCCGGTCAGCTTCAGAGGCGCAGACGCGCGACCCCCGGGGACTGAGGGGCGGCGCTGTGCTGCTCCTCAGCTCTCTCGGTGACCCACGCAGTAACCCGCACGGAGGAGCTGGGAGCCCCCGTGGGCGCGGGGCCACGCCGACGCCGGAGCCCGCGGGCAGGTGGGCACTCTGCTGGGTCCTCCCTCTTCACTGTCCCACCGCTTGGGAAGGACCTCGCCCCAGTGGCCCCGCTACCCGGAGCTGCTCTCTCTCGCCGCCTACTGCTGGCCCGGGGACGCCCGTGTCCAGGCACCGCCCCCGGCAAGGGAAGCTCCCGCCCGCAGCCTGGAGGGCCACGCGGTTGAAGGGGCTGGCGCCAACCAAGACTGGAAAGTGAGTGGGAAAGAGAGGCAAGTTAGGGATTGGCTCTTGGTGGGAGTTTAAATTCTGCATAAAAGACACCATATCCATCCATCTATCCATCCATTCAGGTAAACGTTTTGATTACCTACTGTGTGCCAGGCTGAATACTAGTCTTGGTTGATTAAAGGATGATAAAAAGTGGCCGCTGACCTATCTCTGTGGACCCTACGTTCTCTTCTGCGGATCTATTTGCTTTAAAAATACACTTGACCCATGTATCAGATAGTATAGGAGAAAATCTGGATAACTTTGGGTGGATGACTTTGTAAATACAACACCAAGCATATGATTCCTGAAAAACAAATTGATAAATTGGATTTAATTAAAATTAAAGACTTGTGCTGTGCAAAAAGATTCAGTCAAGATAATAAGAAGCCTGGCCAGTGTGGCTCAGTGGTTGAGCATGGGCCTATGAATCAGGAGATTCTGGTTGGATTTCCAATCAGGGCACATATCCTGGGCTGATCCCCAGTAGGGGGGCATGCAGGAGGAAACCAATTAGAAATTCTCTCTTATCGATGTTTCTATCTCTCCTCTCTGAAATCAATAACAATATATTTTAGAAAATAATATGAAGATACAACAATGGGCTAGTGTCTTATTTCTACCCTCCAGACAATACATACATAGGATATCTAGATTTTTTAAGTTACAGAAATATCTTGACCTGGTCTTCACTCTTTCAAAGAGATTAGCTTTCTTTAGTTTTGTAATAGGCAGAACAGGCTTCTCTATTTCATTTACACCTCATCAGTTGGGAGGGGTCTAAAGATAGATTGAAATTACAATTGATTATCAGGAGAGTTTACTTATTGAGTAGGTGCTCATTTATGAAGAATTTGAGGATCCACCATTGCACTAGAAAATGGAACAAAAATAGATCTCAAAACTCTTTGACCACAAAAGACACCAGAAAGATAGTCCCCTGACAGAGGCAGGATGGAGTGAGAGTCAGGTAAGGAGGAGGCTGAGTAGGAATAACGAACAGTATGGCTTTGGGTACACATCAACCTATGGAATGTAGGTAGTGAAGAAGTGTGTATCCTCTGGAATCTGTTCATGATTGAGTTCTGGTCACATTGTGTATTTACTGCTGGTCATATATGCTCTTCCATACACTGAGGGGGCGCAATGACAAGCTTACTGGTATAACAATTTAGCATTTCTGACTTTTTTTTCTAATTTATTTGACAGGTATTTAATGATTACTCTCAAATGTGCATTGATGTGCTATCACTTAGAAATGATTTTAAAAGCCCTCTATCACTTGGTTCCAGTTCCATCTTCCTAAAGAGTGAAGGTATCTCATGTGAAGCTCAGCCTCCCACCGGGCCAGGGGTCCTGGTCACGTGTCTCAGGCTGTTCCCAATGCTCTTCCACGGGAGCAGAGCAGGAACATCTATGTCTCCACTATCTGATATCCTACCCATACACCCTTGCCATTTCCCACTGAACCCCCATTCAGGTTTTATTTCCATTCTAAGCATTTTAATAAATGTGTGGAGCGATAACAGTGATAGACGGACTTTCTTGGCTACAGATCCTTTCTGTGTGCTGATCCTTAGAACAAAATAAGCAAGAAGGGCTCTTTCTTCTAGTCCCTGGGGCCTGGCATGCATCCCTCATCTTCAGCATCTGTGGATCGGTCAAGTGGCATAGAGACCTCGAATGACACTCCTACCTTCTTGAGTTGGAAGCCACAACTCAGGCTTAGAATACAGGGCTGTGTTTTGAACGTGTTCTTCTGTGTGTTTGTGTGAACTGCTGACGGCACCACCCTTCACTCTACCTTAAAGGGCATCACACTGATGAAGGTGAGGTTAGCCGTAAGAATGTGTGAGAACCTGTGTGGGAAGTGGGAACAGACAGAGAAGTGCTACAAAGCCCCTGTGCCTTTGATAAGTACCTTTTAGTCTGCCCAGGTACAAATATAAGTCCTGGCATGGTGAAATGGTAAAAATAAGGATGTGGTGTCCACGTAGCTGAACATGAAGGAAATGCGACAAAACCCAAGAGGAAAAACCTAAAAGGAAATAAGGTAATGGCTTCACAGAAAGTCAGTAGTTTTCATATCTGGCTCATGTTTATGTTGTGAGGACATGTATGAATGAGGACACACAGAAGCAATACATACTTTTATAAATTCAAAGAGCCTTTCATGAAATTTTCCAATGCTATCATGGGATCAGTTAAAGAGGGCAGACAATTTAAAAGGTGTGAAAAGCCCTGGTCCATGTTGTTCAGTGGTTAGAGCGTTGGCCTGCACACCCGATGGTCGAGGGTTTGATTCCCAGTCAAGGGCATGTACCTGGATTGCAGGTTTCATCCTTGGCTCCGGTCGAGTTGAGTACAGGAGGCAACCAATCTCTGTGTGTGTGTGTGTGTGTGTTTTCTTAAGTAGCGTGTGGTATTTTGATACCAGGATCTGGGTGTTGAGAGACAATTCTCCATGGTTCTCTCATGTTTCGGTACATCTTGTGAGTGACGCAGTAACTGCCCTTTGTTATCTCAAGGATGTTTGGGTAGTGAACAGCCTTAGAAAATACTGATATTGTCTCCCTTCAGAGCAAAGGACAGGTTTGTGTACTGTCCAGTATATCAAAGATAATGTCTCCCTTTGGGGGCAAATCTCCCATTCTACAAGATGCTGATTTTCCCTGGGTGCAGGATCCTATAACAAAACCCATTGTTTGTCCAGGTATCACCTGGCCCTCTTCACATTGCCCTGTGGGACTGGGGCAGGAAGTGGTACAAATGCTGACACTCTGGCAATTGTTATTACTGAGAGTAATAAAGTCCTTTTTTGCTAATCCATGAGTTCCTTGTGTTCTACTAGCATTCATCAAACTATGTCAAGCAAACTTATTAGGTTGCAGCTAGGATAAAATCTCAGACCCTGTAGAGCTATTGACACGGGAGTAGATGTGTTCACTGCTACTAGTGTGTTCTTGCTTCTATGCCTCCCTATGGGAAAACAATCCTAGGAAATACACATATATATTTTTTTAATATATATGTCAATGTACTAATACCTCTTACTCCAAAGCAATGCCATAAGGTTCTTTCTCTCATTCCCTTAATCCATATTTATATCTCTCTTCTCCACAGAGAGAACATCAGTTCCCAACATATCAATATACTCACACCTATGCTCTCTCCTACAATTCATATAAAGATTAGAATTATTATGCCAAGTCCGTTACTAAAGCCAATTCTTCTAAGTGGTTATTTTTGTTCTTAGAGTATGTCACACTAAGGGTACCGCCAGACTACTGTAGTACTTTAAAGATACTTCAGTTCTCTTTTCCTGTGATTATGTTATCAACTCAATAGGTAGTTTGCTTATATTAAAGTTCAACTTTAGTGCTACTTGGTGCTCAATTGTGTGCATGTTCAGTAGTTTACTTAGCCTAGGCTGGGAAGGCTCCTAGGATGGGCATTTTGATTATTCCTTATATTTTGCTATGACCAGTATTGCCACATTGAGTAAACTTCAGTTTTGTTTTGTTTTGCTTTTTGGAGATATATCTGTAGGGTACATCCCTAGAAGTGAGAATGCTGGAACAAAGAATACATGCATATACAGTTTTGGGAGATATTGATAATCCCTCCCCAATGGATTGTACCATTGTGTACTACCACCTGGAAAGTGTGAGAATGTCTGTATCTCCATAGCTTCATGTGTGTATTGAAAAGCTCCTGAATTTTTCACCAACATGAAAGTTTAAAAATATCATAAGTATTTTGCATTTCTCTTATTAGAAGTTAAATTATGTGTCTTTTAATATGTTTATCTTTTTTGTTGTTGTTTTGTTTTTAAATTGCTCATGTCTTTCCATTTTTCTACTTGAGGTTTTGGTCTCTTTTCTGTCCCTCTTAATTTTTTTTAAGAAACTGTTTCCCTTACAGTTTTATCAGCGTATAATCAACATACAATAAATGGCACCCATTTAAAATATACCATTTGTTGAGCTTTAGGGTGTGTATATGTTGAAGTCTCCTCATGCCACCTGTCATCCGTCCCTTTCTTCCCCCTCACTGCCATCCCGAGTTTCCTCCTTTCTGTCCACAGATGTATATTCTGTTTATTCCCAGGATTCCTCCACTCTGCTGGTGGGACATAAGCTATTCCCAGCGCTGCATAAACTCTGAAGATGGTTTCATCTGCTCCTTTCCTGTGGTTCTTTCTCTGGCCTCTCCAGGTTTCCTCACATGCATGTTGTTATCAGTACTTAGCTGAAGACTCCAGGGGAATCCTCTCCAGTCTCTGGAGTTCTCTAGCTGCTCAGCCTTCTCCTCTGCTTTTACCTTCCCCCATCCCCTCTCCCCCATCTCTGCCCCACCTCAACCTCCCCAAATTCTAACTCTGTCTCCTCAACTCAGTGGACTCAGCCTGGCTTTGTTTGGTTCCCTTTTCTTTGCTGTGGCCTGGAAATTCTCTTCAGGCAGTAAACTGGAGCCATCAAAGACATGACCTCATTTGTTTTGCTTCTCTTGAGGCTCATGCCCTGTGCTGCTTGTGGTCCAGTGTCTGACAATCATCTTACATGTGTTTTGTCTGGATTTTCAGTTGTTTGAGATGAGAAAGTAATCTGTATCTGCTATTCTGTTACAGCTGTGGTCCCCATCATGGGGACTTTTCCCTTTATTGAGTTTTTTTTTTTTTTAACATATTAGGGTGATCAGCTTTTTATAGAACATCTGTTCAAATATTTCCTCCTGCTTTGTCAGTTATCCTTTAATTTTGTTTATGATGTCTGCTTTTTTCATGCAAAAAAGCTTTTTCTTTTTATGCAGATTGATTTCATACTTTCTTTTGTGGCAACTGGGTTTCAGGTCATTTTTCAGAAAGTGCACTCAGATGACAAAGGAATTTATCTGTATTTTTCTACTTCTTGTATGGTTTCTTTTTGATTTGGAATTTTATTCACTTGAAGTTTATCCTGGTGTATGGTGAGAAGTGTGGATCTGTGGGAGCCTGGAATTGGGACTTAAACATTTTTTTGTTCTTATATTCTTATATGTTTATGTATGGTCTGCAGACACAAGATTTTTTAAAGGAAAAAAACGGGGGAGATGCTGGAAACTGATTGTTTTCACCAACCTTGGTTGCTCTGAAAGGTCAGAGCTATGCACCCATTAAGTTGAAACACTGTTTCAACAAGCAAACCCCTACTTGTTACTTACATGTAAATTCTTGCTGCCTGTTTGTTGTCTGAATTTCCTGCCTAAGGATATGGTTGTTTTCTCGGAGACTCAATAAAAGGCTGGTGAGACCCAGGCACCAGTGGGCAGTCTAACCCACTAGAGGTAGGCTCCGTGGCTGGTCCCCCAGTTTCCAAGCTGATTCTCTTCTAGTCTCTCTCTCTCTTCATTTTGTGTGCGGCCTCCTTCAGAACTTGAACCCTGAACAGGAACCCTGAACCACACTAGATGTGTAAGGGGCTCCCACATGGATCTAATTCTATCTTCTTCCAAATGGCTATGTAGGACACCATTTATTTAAAATCTCATTCTTTCCTAGTACTATGAGATGCCACACTTGTTGCAGTAACAAAGTAACTTCCGTGTGCACTTGTGTCTGTTTCTGGAACTTCTGGTCTGTTCCACTGCTGTGCCTGTCACTGGCACTATGCTCTTTCCCTTTCAGAGCTTTCTACTATATTTCAGCTTCTGCTCTCTTTATTGCTCTTACTTTTCAGCATCCTGGTTTATTTTAACATGATTATTTATTTATTTTACAAAACAAAAAAAATTTCATTGGTCTAGCAGAGCCTGTGTCTGGAAACACCCATTGAGAATCACCCTGAGGTGTTGAGCACCAACCGATACAATAGTCTCTGTATCAGAAGAGCTGGCTGTATGTACAGGGTTAGAAATACTCACAGCTCAGAGTAAAAGGAGGGAATATAAAGGCGGCCCAAAGGGGAGTCTAGGCCTCTTGGTTTGATGTTTCTCCAGGTGTAAACACTGCCCCTTGGGAAGTGAGGGGCAGGGAGCAGGTGTCCTGTCAAGGGAGCATTTCTGAAAGGAGTTACACACATTTGTGTCTGTCCAAATGCCAGCTTTATTAGGGGAAACCCCCTCAATGAGCCAGTAGAGACAGACACAGGTTACACGCAGAGAGCAGAGGCTTCCGTGACAGAAGCAAGCAGAGTGAGCATCGGGCGTGGAGTCTTGGGCACTGGCAGGTCCACAGGTGGCCAGGCAGCGGTCTCTATCCAGAGGGCCTCAGTGGCGACACCTGTCGGGTGGAGTGAAAGTCCTGCAGGGCTCCCAGTGTGACTCAACGCTGAATGTTTCTTAGGCTGGTTACCACAGCCTTTCAAGTTTAAACTTATCCTTTCATGTTTGAATCACTCTGCACTTACAGTTCCCATAGCTCTAGATAAAATTCAAACGTCCAAATTCAGTCAAAAGATCCTCCACATTCTAATTTTCACAAATATCTCCAATCTTTTACTTTCTTTCCTTCTCCCGGACCCCTTACTTAGCTATGTGGAAATGTTTTGACATTTGAGAATTTGACCTAATTTGACCCTCTGCCCTTTGAAATTAAAAAAAAGGTTTTTCAATTACAGTTGATGTTCAATATTATATTAGTTTCAGGTGCACAAGGTGATTAGACATTTACATCACAAGGTGATTACTCCCTGGCCTTTTAAAAAAGCTGTTTCTTCACCTTAGACACTCTGCCTTTTGTTTTTCACCTTTCTCTCTCCTCCCGAGGAGTATCAGCTTAACTTTCCTTCTTTGGGAAGGTCTCCTCTGTGTCCTAGATTAGGTCAGCCATCAGGTCTCTTTGCTATGGATTCCCATGGTTCTGTGTTTCCTTAATTACATTAGCCTTTCTTATGATTGCTTGCTTCATTGTATGTGCTCTGATCTCTCAAGCTCCAAAGGCACTGCTCAGTATTCATTCCCCTCTCTTCAGCATATAGCAAGCTCTCCCTGTTTTTTTACATGGATGAAAGGATAAATAGGTACACAAACTATTCCATTCAATACAGCTGTCTCTCGGTATCTGCGGGAGATTGGTTCTGGGACACACACACACACACACACACACACACACACGTGGGGATGTCCAAGTCCCTAATGTAAATGGCATATTATTGGTATAATTGCTATGTACATCACCTCTAGATTACTTATAATACCCAATACGATGTAAATGCTGTGTAAATAGTTGTTATACTGTATTATTCGTTGAATAATGACAAGAAATAAAAGTCTACATGCTCAGTAAAGACGCAAGCACCCATCAGTAGGCCAGTAGGCCTGACTACTTGCTGTAGGTCAGTGACAGGTGAGGTTTGGTTTTTTTCCTGCCGGCACCCTTCTGCCCCCATTTCTGATTCGTAGTCCTCCTGCATGCGGAAGCGGGGTCGCGGAACCCGAGGACACCGAGAGCTGACTGTGTGTTCCTTTCAAGGTATGTCAACCGTGTCATTACAAAAGTTTTTTGATACAAAAAATTATTTGCATCTGTATCCGTCTATGGGAGTGAAAAAATTCCGAGGCATAGGCTCAATAGTGCCTCCCGGAGGTCCCAGTTTACTTGTAAAAAACTCGGCTCCTTAGTTAACGTCCAGTAATCCTCTAGCAGCTCCTTTTGAGAACAGGCATAGGAAAGTCGTTAAAATATTACACTTTATCTTTAAAACCTAAAACTCCTTTTAAAAGGAATGTCTTTCCTATAGGATAAAACAGAAGTTTTGTGGAGCAAGTGAGAGGGTTGGGAGAGCATTTCCAGGAGTTGTTGATTGTGTAAGGATTTACTGTGAGGTTTAAAGAGGGTTCTTAACTTTTTCCTTTGAAAGGATGCATACATTTAAGGAGGTATTATTTACAATTTTATGTTAGAGATTTAACAGTATTTTTAGTCTTGGGCTTTTACTTTATTAATATTGCAGTTTAATTTAGTCTTTGGGAAAAAATATCAGGTTTACAATGGTAACAAATACGATGTGAAAGCTCTCAAATGATGTTAAAAAGAAGACGTAAGAGCTATGAAATAATTAGTCTACACCTGTATTAAATTAAGAAAAAAAGAAACATTCACTGTTTTAAAAAGCAAAAGAGCTCCACCTGGTGTTGAACAAAACTGAATAAATTTGGTGAGTAAGACTTGTGCATCTTCTAAAAATTGTCATTCAGAATGCTTTTGCCAGTGTTCTGTTCTACTTACACTACTGCTATTGATGCTGTTCCCTGACAATGTGAAATTCGTTCTTTTATGAATGAATGTATTTCTGACAAAAACAGCCCTTCCCTTTAAATGTTTTAAAGAGTTTTAGAAAGTCCCTCTTTGCAGTGGAGCAGTAAGAAGCCTCCTCACAGACCCTGGACCCCAGCCGCTGTGTTGCTGTGTTTTAAATCCATCCACTCCTTGGTTTTTTAGGCAGATCACACCCCCCATTGGCTGCTACCCCCAGTGAGGGAGGCAGACCAGGACCTGGGAGACAGGTGGGACTGCCTTGTTGGCCTACTTGGGCTCCAGGCCTGCCCCAAGGTTTTGCCAAACTTTTTTTTGATTGTGCAGAAGTATGGGTCTGTCTGTTCAATCATCTCTCAACCTCTCATTCTCTGGAATTAGATTTGTATGCAGTCTGACAACTCAACCAGCATTTCCCACCCTCTCTGTATTTCTTTTTACATAGGCATTTCCTTGTCATAAAACCTTGTCTTGGTACTTGCTTCTGAGAGATCCCGGGCTAACACAATATCTGTTCTGGAAGTTTTAGGGAAAATTTGGAAGGGGAGTCATCTCATTTTCTGACATCTGGGTTGTCTAATACATGGCTTTTATGCATTGAAATAGACTTTTTAAAAAATATATTGTATTGATTTTTTACAGAGAGGAAGGGAGAGGGATAGAGAGTTAGAAACATCGATGAGAGAGAAACATCAATCAGCTGCCTCCTGCACACTCCCCACTAGGGATGCACCCGCAATCCAGATGCATGCCCTTGACCGGAATCGAACCTGGGACCTTTCAGTCCGCAGGCCGATGCTCTATCCACTGAGCCAAACCAGTTAGGGCTGAAATAGATTTTGAGATACTAAGCTCAGGTCATGTTTCTCATAGCTTGCCTGATTAGTGCCTGTGTGGAAAAGGACATGTGTTTTCCAAGGCCACTTGGCTGTTTTATGCTGAATGCAAAGGGGGCCTCCTAAATTAGCCAACTGTCTTGTTTTACACAGTCAGTAGGGCATTTAGGCAAGGGTGGTATGAATCAGGGCAAGTCCAACAGCTCTTCTAAAAAAATACATTCAAGGATTTTTTTTTTTTAAATACACAGAGGGCGGGACTTAGTGTCACCTTTGTATACACAGAATAAATTATATTCAGTATTACATTTCAGTGTTAAGTGCTGATGTTAAATGCAGATGCAGATTTGTTTGACTTCGTCATTGAAAAGGGATATACATTATTGGAATATTCTAGAAAATAATCTGGAGTGAAAGACACTTTGCAGTTCCTGATGGAAAGGCAGTGAGCACCAGTAATTTGCAGCCCCTGGAACGTGCCCTGGGGCTCTGTGTCAGGGCGTGTTCTTGGTTTACTTCCATTTCACTGATACTGACTCTAAGAGGTAATACGAGGACGTTAGGAAAATAAAGCTTCACACAGCGGTGTGGTGTGTGTGGTAGAGTGGAAAGAACCACGGCCTGGAAGATGGAATATCTGTGTCTGAGTTGAATTCACTACATGATCACCCTCTTTTAGCCGCAGTTTCATTATAAGATGGGGCTACAAATCTTTGACTCTTTACAGTCATTAGGTTAGAATGAAAGAGTTCACAGGGAAACACTGGGTGAGCGAAAGCACAGAGCGTGTGGAGGGTACTTTATCACTGTTTAATTGTTTTCCTAATGACATTATTTGCTAACGTAGGCAAGCAGGTGTTCTGACCTGACATAGGAGTTATGGATTTCACAGTCCATGCTAAAAGATTTCTTAAATAAAAATGTTTTGAAACAATTTAAATAAACACAATTGATCTTATTTTACTTTGCTTCCTTCACATAAAATATATGAATTGCTTTACTAAGAAAGAAAAAGATTTTATCATATAACTATCCTATGAAAGATTAAAAATAAAAACAAAAGTAGTTTTGA
Organism: Murina feae; assembly: GCA_004026665.1. Classification (NCBI taxonomy): domain Eukaryota; kingdom Metazoa; phylum Chordata; class Mammalia; order Chiroptera; family Vespertilionidae; genus Murina; species Murina feae. Next base: position 12,111 of record PVJC01002090.1, on the reverse strand, counting down.
TTTAAATAGAAGGATTTGGATGAGATAGAGAAGTAAATATCTCCTTTGATTTTGTCTGGTAGTGGCAGAAAAGAGACCTATCTATACCTACCTGACAAATCAAAGTTAAGGAAGATAATTTCATTAATTTGTACAGAATAGTAATAAAAATATTTTTGTTACAATATTTTTTTACTAGGGACCTGGTGCACAAAAATTTGTGCACTGGGGGGGGGGAGGGGGTCCCTCAGCCCAGCCTGTACCCTGTTGCAGCCTGAGACCCCTGCTGGCATGCCTGGCCAGCCTGGGTGAGGGGCTGATGCCTATTTGCAGGCTGGCCAAGCCCCCCAGTGGGAACCCTCACCCCATGGAGGTGTGGCCAGCCTGGGTGAGGGACTGAGGGCCATTTTCAGGCTGCCCACAGTCCCTTCAGGGTTCGAGTCCCTACTGGGATACCTGGCCAGCCTGGGTGAGGGGCTGAGGGCCGTTTTCAGGCTGCTTACAGCTCCCATTGGCCCAAGGTCCCAGCAAGGCTGGCTGGAATCAGGTTTCTGGGGTTAATTTATCTTCTATAATTGAAACTTTGTTGCCTTGAAGAAGAGGCCTAGGCAGACAATGAAGTCTCCTGTTTGCTTCAGCTCCATGGCTTCTATAATTGAAACACTGATGCCTTGAGCAGAGGCCCAGCCGGCCTAGGCAGGCAGTTGCAACGGAAGCCTCCTGTTTGCTCTAGCTCCATGGCTGCTGGCCTACATCTTGGCTGGGTTGATTTGCAGGCAGCTGCTCTGATTGGCTGGGGGCGTGGCTTGGCCGGTGGGCATGGCTTAGGTGTCTTTGAGTGACGGTTAATTTGCATATTACTCTCTTATTAGAGTAGATTATATTCTACTGGAGGTTGTTATGAAAGTACATTAAAATGTACTAGTAACTTCTTGCCCTAGCTGGTTTGGTTAGTGGTTAGAGCATGTACCTTGGCTGCAGGCTTGATCCCTGGCCTTGATTGGGGCACATGAAGGGACAACCAATTGATGTGTCTCTCTTACACCAGTGTTTCTCCCTCTCTGGCACTCCCCTCCTTCTATTCTCTCTAAAAATCAATGGAAAAAATATCCTCAAGTGAGATTAACCAAAAAGAAAAGTAACTTCTCCATAAATTTTGTTTTAAAACTATAGCTGACAAAGTTATTCTATAACAAAATGTTGTCTACAAATTATTCCTTTATAGTTTAAATACAATATAATTTACTATTTAGCTTTATTCTTCATGTTTTATGTACCCGTAAATGAGGTAAGTATAACATCCTATATAATAAAAGGCTAATATGTAAATAGACTGAATGGTGGAACAACTAAACAACTGAACAACTAGTTGCTATGACATGTGCTGACCACTAGGGGGGCATGTGCAGAACATGGCAGGCGTTGGTCGTGGCAGGGTAGTGTAGCAGGTGAAAAGGGGCACTAGACCAAGTTGGGGCACTGGTTGCTGTCATTCATGCTTCTGGTAGTTACTGAAAATTCTTTGCTCCTGCGGGCCATGGTCTCACTTGGTGCTCGTATCTGTTGCCAGTACTGGCCCCGCTCACACTTGCTGCCAGTGCTGGAGCCACCGCTGGCACCCACTGCTGATGCTGACCTCACTCTCACACGCAGCCAGCACCACAGCCACTGCTCGCACCTGCTGCCAGTGCCCGGTGCTGGTCCCAATCACTCAGTGCCATCAGTGGGTGTGAGTGGCGGCTGCCAGCCCTGATCGCCCCTGAGGGATTCTCTACCTCCCCTTGTTCCTGATGAGTGATTGGGGTAGCCACTGCCGCTCACATCTACTGACAGTGCCGGCCCTGCTTGCATCCGCTGCTGGCACTGGCCCCATTCGCTCTGTGCCATCAGCGAGTGGGAGTGGGGCTGGTACTGTCAGAGTGTGGGAGCAGTGGTGCGAGCAGGGCTGCCAGCAGACGGAGGACCAGGGGTCATGACAGGAGGGGCCAGGCAGGGGCACGGAGGATGGGCTGAGACCCGCCCCTGTGCCTACTGCAGCCTCATGGCCCACAGTTCCTTTCAAGGTGCACAAACTCGTGCACTGGGCCCCTACTTATTATCATCAAGTTATTCAATGTGGCACCCTTATTCTGGCTACCTTAATCAAAGAAGAAAAAGTAATAAGATACTGGAATCTCACAGAGATTCCTAGGAAAAGTTAACATCTAGGCCATGGACGTGTGGGAATGGGTGGGTTTGGGGAGGTAGGGAACAACCTTTCACCCTCCTCACTCTGTCCAAGATTCCTAGTCCTCAAATTGAAGTCCGGCTAAGGTTGTGATCTGTGCCCACCCCTTGCTCCTGAGAGTTAAATACCCACCATTCAGCACCAGTTTCATGCACTGGAAGAAAAGTGGTGCCCTCAAAAGAAGGTGAGAGGATACCATGTAAGAAAAAACAAACACCCACTGATTGATGTATTCAACTCAAGTTTTCGCCAATGCTCTTTTTATTTGGTTTGTGATAATTACAATCTTTTTCCTTAGTTAATGAGCTAATATGCTGGAATCTGCTAAGTCGTGACAAGCTTGGATATCCACAACCTGCTTTGGTGTCCCTGCATCTTCTCTTGAGGCAAATGCTGCCTTCGATTGACCAGGCACTAGTTGGTGACATTTTTTATTCGTGGTATTATTGCTGCAGCATCAAGTTAAGGCAAGGCACCCTACCCAGTTTCTCAGTGGTCAGAACGCTGGCCCAGAGACTGCAGGGTCACAGGTTTGATTTAGATCAAGGACATGTAGGCTCAATCCCCAGTCCAGGTCAGGGCATGTGTGGGAGGCAACCAATCCATGGGTCTCATTTCTCACATTGATGTTTTTCTCTCTCTCTGTCTGTCTCCACCCTTCCCTTCCACTCTCTTAAAAAATCAGTGGAAAAAATATCCTCAGCTGAGGATTAACAAAAAAATAATATTAAATTAAGGCACATGGGAACACTGCCATTTGTCACGTGTCCAGGTAAATTGTGTTGCTTTACTCTGTTCTATTTTCACATGGCATTACCAACAGGGGTACTGGAGCAAAGGCAGAGGATGCCAGTGGAATAGGGTTCTGTCTTCCAGAGATAGAAGCTCTGTGTCTGTATATGCGAGCCCATGGGCGGGACATAAGTATGGCGCTGGGGACTAATTCCTATATATTGATGCTTTAAGTATGACTCCTGTAATTACTTTAGTTTGGAGTTAGCCAGGAGGGTGGTAGTACTAAAAGGTAGAAGGTGTATTTCAGGGGTTCAGCTTCCCACTTCTGAAAACCTCAGAACAGCTCTGATTTCTATCCCCTTTGCGTGTACATCACAATCACATCTGTTATTTAGATAGGACGACACTTCAACAAATGTCTTGCCACTCCCCTTTTGGGTAACATTTAAAGCAGTATTCACATTCAGATTCCATTGTTTATGAGTTTACTTTTTAAATAGCTATGAAAATATAACTTGCATATTCAATTTATCTTTGTTATTAAAACTGATATTCTAGCAAGAAACACTAGAGGGCATTCATTGCTCTGTTGAAAGACATTTGTACAGTTTATTTTTATACTTTCCAATGCAGTTTGCTCATATGCTTCAGAAACAAAATATTAAAATTTTCATTTTCTAAAATATGTCACTGAATACTTAAAAAATAAAAGCAAAAACAAAAAAATGAAGAAGTGGGCCATGGGGCACAAGAATAGCCAATGTACACTGAGGTTATAATGGAAACACATCCTGAAATAATTTTTAATGTGACTTAATTTCTCTTAAAATGTGTCAACAAATAATACAAAATATCAAAGGTTTTAGAATTTCTAGCATAGATAGAAAAACAAATGACATAACTTTAGACCTTTAATGCACACAGAATTTAAAAATATGAAAATACATTATGATGTGGAAGTAACATCAATGAGTTAAAGAAATCTATACATTACTCATTATAATTTTATTATGAAATATCTCCAAAAAAGGCCCACTTTTATTTCTATCCTCAATCTTCCTTATTATAGTTCTTTGCTGTCTATATAATTTAACTTACTCATTTATGAAATCAACTCTTTTATTGGGCACATTCTCCATGTTCAAGGTATTGAGTTGGTGTTGAAATTCTCACAGTATTATGTGTATGCCACAGCAAAATGTTCCCAGTGAATGGAGACTAAATGCAAAATCCTCATGAACTTGTACTCTGAAGATGATGGAAAAAGGCAGCACTCTGTTTTAGCCTCAATTTCTTTTGTGTAAGTTTATTTTAGACTGCACATATGGCGAAATATGTATTTGCTTGATTTTATAACACAATATGTAAAGTCATAGTAACAATTTCATAAATAGGTAACTTTATAAAACTGCATGGCTTAACAGAAAATCCAAGAAAACATTTTCTTAGCATTTTTACCCTCAGTCTTTATATATTTAATGTGAAAAACATCTTTTTAAAATCCAAATGCCATAAATATAAATCTTAACATATCCTACCCTGCCTTTAGGAACTCATTTTTTTTCAGATCAAGAAAGAATCTAATGAAAGTTAAATAAATTAAAATAATATGTATGAAATCCTTTTATTTTATTTTATTTATTTATTTTTTAAAATATATTTTATTGATTTTTTTTTTTTTTTACAGAGAGGAAGGGAGAAGGATAGAGAGTTAGAAACATTGATGAGAGAGAAACATCGATCAGCTGCCTCCTGCACACTCCCCACTGGGAATGTGCCCACAACCAAGGTACATGCCCTTGGCCAGAATCGAACCTGGGACCCTTGAGTCCGCAAGCTGACGCTCTATCCACTGAGCCAAACCGGTTAGGGCTGAAATCCTTTTAAAAAGTATAAAGTACTGTTTAACTGTAAGAAGTTGTCATTTGGGCATTTTAATTCTGACTTTGATATTTACAAGCTCAGTGTTTTCATCTGTAAAAATGGGGTTAACAGCTCCTTTTGTGACTCCTCCTCCCTTTTTGCTTCCGTACTTTCCTGAGAGATGACAGTCTAGTTGATGGGTAGTGTCTAGGTATATCACCTGAGGAACAGGAACGACAAAAGCAAGGGAACATTTTGTCAAATAAGGGGAAGTGATGGGACTGTGACAACGATGTTTTTCAATTGTAATGTAAGCCTACCAACCTAAATATAAGAAAATTGCAAAGGGACAATTGCAACTCTTTTGAGTCACTAACCTTACAATATCTTGGTTGTCAAATTTCTGTGTGTGGGTTATCTATTTTATAGATTATTCCAACATGATTTGGAACTTTCACTAGCTTCTTCCAATAAGTGCTATTTCTAGTCTGTCTCCTGTTATAAATTAATATAATATGGGATTAGGAAATGCAATACGAGATAAAGTTATACACAATTAGAAGTATATCAGTTAGTATTCCAAAGTAAAACATATTTGACTATTTGGATTATTCCTTTTTTCCCTGCCTTTAGATTTTTAGGAAGTTTAACTAATATCCCTTCCCCTCCTCCCCTTTTTTAGTGTGGAATTCTCTCCGAGACAGCAAAGCACTGTTTTTAAACAATAGTTTTGTTTCAGAGTCAGTGTTTTTGTTCAAATATTATAGATGCGTTTGGTGTGGTATGGAGGAGTGCACTCTGGGAGGTGGCTGGTGGGACATCAGAATCCAAACAAGCATATTTAGTTTAAAAAAGCATGTCTAAATGTATAATTACTTTGAAGTATTCTTTTTCATTATTTTACATTGAAATTTCAAATAACATTTAAAAAGGGGCTGAGCTTTTTTAGGTTTCTTATAAAGGAGTTCTAGGTTTTAAAAAAAGGTTGAGAAATAAACCATGGATTGCTTTCTTAGCACAAATGATCTTTTGTTTTGAAAATGGTAGCACTGCAGGATTCCTGGGCAAACAAAATACAATTTGATCTTTTAAAATTTTATTTATCCACCTTTTGGGAGGAACTGTATCTACTTTGGAAATGAAGCATATCTGCAACTACTTTTTTCAACCTTGGAAATATGCTGGGCAACTACCAGAGAAAATGAGGCATTTAGGGTAACAGCCTGGGTCCAACACTGCAGCTTCTCCCAGAATCCTTAGCATTTTGTCTTCTTAAACTACTAACATTTATGTTGAACCTCTCTCACCCTCAGCCTGCTTCTTACCCCTGACCCAAACCTTCAGTGAAATATCAGCATATTTGAAATCAAGTACATATTCTTCACCTTGTATTTAGGGTCCTCCATGATATACTTGACCAATATAACTTTTCAGGTATTTTCATTCCATTCTCTACACTTCAGTCAAACCCATTAATTTGCTTTTTCCTCCTAAAATTGTGCCATATTTTCTCTCTTTCACACATTTGTTCCATTTAGTAGGAATGCTCTCTATTTCCATCTTCCAAAATTCTGTCATCTTCAAGAGACACCCAAATACCAAATTCTTTATTAACTGTCCCCACCCCAGACCCATTTCTTGTTTGAATGTGACATCCCCTTTTTCAGATTTATTCATTTAGCTTATGTCTCTCCCAGGTCTTATGACCTGTTTCATATTATGGTTATTTTACCATACTTGTTTTATACTATATATGCTGTTTTTTAAATACTCTTCTGTCCTTGAGGACAGGAGGAGTATCTTATCCATAGTTTTATCTTTTCAAGCAGTGTCCAAAATAGGACTGGACACATGGTAGGTGCTCAACAAATATTTGTTGAATTGAGGTTAACTCCCAAATCTATCCATGAACTTCTACTGGGTCATCTCCCATGCATTTAAAATAATGAAATCACCTGAAATTACAGGCACTTTTAAAAATACAGATTCCGATGATGTATAATAATAATATGCCAGTAGTAATATGCTATAATAGTAATATGCTAATCATTCTAGACATCATTCTGGACAACTTTCTGGACGAAGCCAGGCCAGAGGGAAGCCTGGGTCCCAGATGCCAGAGGGAAGCTGGTGCCAGCAGCCAGGGGAAGGAAGGTCTATTACGCACGAATCTCGTGCATTGGGCCTCTAGTTAACTATAATAATGTGCTTTTAAGGACATGCTTTTATACTCTTATTTCGCCATCAGAAATAAAATATTTTTTTGCATTATTTTCTTATTAATTTGGGGTGATTTTAAAGACTGACTTTTTTTTTTTAACACATTACAATTTTGGAAAACATATTATAAGTGGCATTGTTACAAAGTAGATCAGATTTGGGCTGGAACAGTGTACTTCTCAGGCACTTAATGTGTCCCTGATCAAGGATTTTGCCTCAATGTACATTGAATTAATTAGTTCACCTGTGGGTAGGTGGTGACGCTTCTGGATTTAAATCAAACTTATAGGTTGAGGCCAATATTTACACTGAAGAATGTAACTTCCGAATGGGAAGAAATCCTGATATTGAATGGCTATCTTATTCTCTCTTCAATAGAAAAATGTCCTAAGTCAAGTTAAGGTCAGATGGTTGCCTGATCATAGTGTCAATGATGATCCTAAGGAATTTTGTCAAGCTCTGGATACCTGTGACCTTTTCCACCAAGTGGATCTAATTTTACAGCAGAACGTCCTTCCAAAGTCTTCTTTTTCTTTTCCCCCCAAATCCATGTAGACACAAAGTGTGTTAGAATGGGGAGAACTTAGTGGAAACAGCTTTGTACCTACATCAACTACTGTTTGCAGCTCAAACTGCTTATCGGAGGGAAAAAAGATGGATTCATTCATTCTGCCCATGTGTTGATGTCTGCAGGTCATGATTTTGGGGATGTTGAACTCTAAAACACATCCACTTTACTTTGTGTAGATATGTGATAAATTTATACTTCTATTGACCTCATTTTGCAGTCCACATCTAAATGTCTAACTGCCAGTTACACAGTGTTATCTGTGTACAGCACAGGCCTCTGCAACCTGCTAAAACAACTGTATTTCCTGAGTCTTCCACTGTTTGGCTACTTACATTTCAATTCTTACAGAATCCAATTTGTAAACCATTTCAACTTATTTCTCACTTTCTCATTATCTTATGCAGATGGAGAATCATACTCGTCTAATCTAATAAAAGAGTAATATGCAAATTAACCACCACTCCGAGACACCTAAAGCTACGCCCACCAGCCAAGCCATGCCCGCCAGCCAATCAGAGTGGTTGTATGCAAATTAATCCAGCCAAGATGACGGCCAGCAGCCACGGAGCTAGAGAAAACAGGAGGCTTCATTGCCTGAATAGGTCTCTGCTCAATGCAACAAAGTTTCAATTATAGAAGATAAACAAACCCTAAAAACCTGATTCCATCCAGCCTCGCTGGGATGTTGGATCAATGGGAGCTGTGGGTGGCCTGAAAACAGCCCTCTGTCCCTCACCCAGGCTGGCCAGGCATCCCAGTAGGGACCTGAACCCTGAAGAAACTGTGGACAGCCTGAAAATGGCCCTCAGCTCTTCACCCAGGCTGTCCAGGCACCCCAGTAGGGACCTGAACCCCGAAGGGACTGTGGACAGCCTGAAAACAGCTCTCAGCCCCTCACCCAGGCTGGCCAGGCACACCAGCAGGTGGACATCCCCCAAGGGGTCCCAGATTGTGAGAGGGCACAGGCCAGGCTGAGGGATGCCCCTGAGTGCACAAATTTTTGTGCACCGGGCCCCCTTATATAAAGTTAAATGAAGTCTAAAAAGTTCTTATATAAAGTTAAATGAAGTCTAAAAAGAGATGATAAAGAATAATTGAAAAATGATAGAAACCCCATAAGACAAGATGAATAAGGAATGTTTAAGAGGTTCATGTGTCTGTATGCACATAGGTGTGTGTGTAATCTTTTTTTATTGTCTAAAGTTTTACATATGCCTCCTTTTTCCCCAGTTGATCCCCTTCCCAGAGCCATTCCCACCTCAGGCAAGCCCCCACCGCCCCAGTGTCTATGCCCATTGGTTATGTTAATATGCTTGTACATAAGTTTGTTGGTTGCTGTCTAACCCCCGCCCCTCACCTCTCCTGCCATTTTTGTTCTGGATCTATTTTTGTTCACCAAATTATGGTGATCATTATATCCCTCATGTGAGTGAGATCATGTGATATTTATCTTTCTCCAACTGGTGTATTTCACTTAGCATAATGCTCTCCAGTTCCATCTATACTGTTGCAAATGGTAAAAGTTCCTTTTCTTTTTTTTTTATAGTGGTGTAGTATCCATTGTGTAGATGTACTACAGGTTTTAAATCCACTCATCTGTTGACAGGTACTTAGGTTGTTTCCAAATCTTAGCTATGGTAAATTGTGCTGCTATGAACATAGGGGTGCATAGATCCTTTTTGATTGGTGTTTCTGGTTTCTTGGGATATAGTCCTAGAAGTTGGATCACTGGGTCAAATGGGAGTTCCATTTTTAACTTTTTGAGGAAACTCCATACTGTCTTCCACAGTGGCTGCACCAGTCTGTATTCCCATCAGCAGTGCACAAGACTTCCTTTATCTCCACATCCTCTCCAGCACTTGTCATTTGTTGATTTGTTGATGATAGTCATTCTGACAGGTGTGAGATGGTACCTCATTGTTGTTTTGATTTGCATCTCTTGGATGATTAGTGACTTTGAGCATATTTTCACATGTCTCTCAGCCTTCTGTATGTCCTTTTTTGAAAAGTGTCTACTTAGGTCCTTTACCCATTTTTTGATTGGATCATTTATCTTCCTTTTGTAAGTTGTATGAGTTCTCTGTAAATTTTGGAGATTAAACCCTTATCTGAAATATTATTGGCAAATATGTTCTTCCATGCAGTGGGCTTTCTTGCCAAATTCATTTATTAAGTCTAGTAGTTTTTTGATGGAGTCTTTGGGGTTTTCTATGTATAGTATCATGTCATCTGTGAATAAGGACAGTATTATTTCTTCATTTCCAATTTGGATACCTTTTATTTCTTTTCCTTGTTTGATTGCTATGGCTAGCGCTTCCAGTACTATGTCAAACAGGAGTGGTGAAAGTGGGCATCCCTGTCTCGTTCCTGTTCTTAGGGGATTTAGTTTTTGCCCATTGAGTATGATGTTGGCTGTAGGTTTGTCATATAAGGCTTTTATTATGTTGAGGGATGATCTCTCTATTTCCACTTTGCTGAGAGTTTTTATCAAGGAAGGGTGTTGGATTTTGTCAAATGCTTTTTCTGCATTGATTGATATGATTATGTAATTTTTGTCTCTCAGTTTGCTTATGTGATGCATCACATTTATTGATTTGTGGATATTGTACCATCCTTGCATCCCCTGAATAAATCCGACTTGGTCATGGTGTATGATCTTTCTAATGTACTGCTGGATCTGATTTGCTAGAATTTTGTTGAGGATTTTAGCATCTATGTTCATCAAGGATATAAGTCTATAGTTCTCTCTGTGGTGCCTTTATCTGGTTTTGGGAGTAGGATAATGCTGGCTTCTAGAAAGAGCTTGGAAGTGTACCTTCCTCTTGAATTTTTTGGAATAGTCTTTGAAGGATAAGTTTTAGTTTGTCTTTGAATGCTTGGTAGGATTCCCCTATAAAGTTGTCTGGACCAGGGCTTTTGTTTGCTGGAAGATTTTTGATCACTGCTTCAAATTCTTTGGTAGTTATTGGCCTATTCAGGTTTTTTGATTCTTCTTGGTTGAGTTGTAGGAGCTTGTATTTTTCTAAGAATATGTCCATTTCGTCCAGGTTGTTCGTTTTGTTGGAATAGAGTTGTTCATAGTATTTTTTCATAATCCTTTGTATTTCTGTGGGGTCTGTTGTTATTTTGCCTCTTTCATTTCTGATTTTGTTTACTTGGGTCCTCTCTCTTTACTTCTTGGTGAGCCTTGCTAGAGGTTCATTACTCTTGCTTATCCTTTCAAAGAACCAGCTCTTGGTTTTGTTGTGTGAAATTTTTTTGATTGTCACAGTTTATTACATTATAAAAAGAAATAGTTCATTTTGAAGACTAGTCTGATGGAGAGAAGTCGTCAGATTGCCTGGAAAATGAAGTGTTAGTTGAGACACTAAATAAATGCCAATTCTGTTGGGGAAAGATTTGGACCAAGTCTTGGTTATGCTTTGTTGAGCACACAACTTGAACAGATGACACCGATCTGGCTGATGCTGAGTGTAATTTTTCTTAGCTATAAAACAGGTCTTCAGTCAAACACAATTGCAGCTACTTGCTCAATTTTAGGCTGTGTGAGATTAGTCAGTAAGCAGGACATCATCTTAATATTTAAAAAATCATGGAGAAAGTTATAAGAAAGAAGCAATAGTAACACTGTTGTGGACTTTAACTGGGTGAGCCTTTTGTTGTAGTGTCAAAAGAAATAGAATTAGCAGGAGATATCTATTAAGAGATTTATTGCAAGTAATTGGCTTATGGCTGGTGGGGACTGAATGGGCAAGTCTGAAATGTGTAGGGCTGGCTGTCTGGAAGGGCAAGCTGGGATGTTTGGGCACACTTGAGCTGAAGCTGCCATCCATAGGTGGCCCTTTGCGAGGGAAGCCTTGGCTCTGCTTTTAAGGCTTTCCAACTTGTTGACTGAGGTCTACCCAGATTGTCCAGGAGAATTTCCATTACTTTAAATCTATAGTTTATGACTTCATCATATCTACAAAGTGCCTTCACAACGACACCTAGATTAGTGTTTGATTGTATAACTAGCTAGGTTGATATAGGCTTATTTCCCCTAGTTCACATTAATGAGGGGAGATAAGCTTAAATACAGAAAAGCTCAATGTATGGATCTGTTCACTTTCACAATAAAACCTAGAAACGTAAAATACTGAGTAACAGGTAAATGGTTAAATTATGATACATTTACATGAGGTATATTATGTTACTAGGGGCCCGGTGCACAAAAATTTGTGCACTCGGGGTGGAGGGAGTCCCTCAGCTCGACCTGTGCCCTCTCACAGTCTGGGACCCCTCAGTGGATGTCCTATGATGGTCCCAGTCTGCCAGGCGCCTTTTGTGTGTGTGTGTGTATGTGTGTGTGTCACCACTGGGGACCTGCCCCCAGCCGCATCTGAGGCTCGGAGCAGTCCTCCTGTGTGTGTCTACCTGCTGAGGGCCTGCCCCCAGGCACACTGTGGAGGCTTGGAGCAGGCACCCCCTCTATGTTGATCTCTCAGACTCTTGCCCTCCCCTGCATGTTGTTCTCTTT